>CAUYRT010051846.1:0-43980 GCA_963574885.1 Lepilemur ruficaudatus | reverse complement strand
GGATTATTTTCTGATGTGCAGCTGAACTCAGTTTGCTAGGATTTTGAGAATTTTTACATGTATATTCATTCATAAGGGATATCGGTCTATAGTTTTCCTCTTTTGTTGTATCCTTTCCTGGCTTTGGTATCAAAGTGATATTGGCTTTATAGAAGGAGTTGAAAGTTTTGGAAAGTTGGAAAGTTTCATGCCTAAGGCATGAAACTGAGAATTCTAGAAGTGTTAGAAACTTTTGTAGACATCGGCCTAGGCAAAGAAGACGACCCCAGAGGCAATTATAGCAACAAAAATAGGTAAATGGGACCTGATCAAATTAAAAAGCTTCTGTACAGCCAAGGAAACAATCAGTAGATCAAAAGACAACCTACAGAATGGGAGAAGACATTTGCATGCTATACATCCAAAGGGCTGATAACCAGAATCTATGAAGAACTCAAGCAGATCAAGACAAGGAAACCATTAAGAAGTAGGCAAAAGACACGAACAGAAACTTTAAGACAGACTGATGGCCAAGGAACATGGAAAAGTGCTCAGCATCTTTGATCAGGGAAATACAAATCAAAACAGAGACATCTAACTCCAGCGAGAATGGCTTGTATCAAAAATCCCAAAACAGATGCTGGTGTGGATGCAAAGAGAACACTTATACACCGCTAGGGGACTGCAAACTAATACAACCTCTATGGAAAGTAGTCTGGAAGATACCTCAGAACTAGAAGACCTACCATTTGATCCAGTAATCCTACTACTGGGTATTATCCAAAGGAAAAAAGGACATTTTATCTAAAAAAGAAAAAAAGAAAAGATACCTACACCCAAGTATTTATAGCAGCACAATTCACAATTGCAAAGTTGTGGAAACAACCCAAGTGCCCATCAATATATGAGGTTAATAAAATGTGGTATATGTATACAATGGAGCAGTACTCAGCCATAAAAAGGTGAACTACCACCTATTAACCTAGATGGAGCTGGAGACCATTCTTCAAAGTATTACAAGAATGGAAAAACAACTATCATGTGTACTCACCATAACATTGGAACTAATCGGACACTTATGTTCACATACAGAAATAAAACTCATTGGAAATCAAGCAGATGGGAGTCAGGAAGGAATGAATAAATTCATACCTAATGAGTATATTGCATGCTATCTGGGAGATGGGGACATTCAACTTTGACTTAAACCATACAAAAGCAATGTACATAACCAAAACATTTGTACCCCTATAATACTCTGAAATATCATGAGAACCTACCTAAAGGCCTCTTAATTGACCCAAGGAGCTGAGCTCTCAGCAGAGCAGTGGCTTGCAGGTACAGCCTCAGCCTCTGATCTCAGCTTGACTTCCCTAGTCTGGAACTTCTTTGAATGAGCAAAGGTGAGTGCTATCATGGCCCCAGTATTCTCAGCAGACCCTGCTTACACTGAGGGCTAGATGAAAGAAGAATACCACCCCTGCTGTACTGGCCTCTGCAACAGGCCCTGTCACAGACAGCTAAACAATGGGTGCATCTCAGACTTGAAAGAAGTCCTCTAACCCCTAAGAGGCCCAGAGATAGCCCAGAGAGCTGAGGGTCCTACTGCCATTTGAGGCCTAAGCGGTATAGGGTAGAAACACCGCATAGGATGTTCTGACCAGCTGAGCAGAGGGGATTTTCAGATGAGAACTTGCTCCAACCTGCAGAGCTTTGAAGCCATCACCCCATTCCCCACAAGAGAAATGCTGCACAGATTCTTAGAAACGTTAGAGACTTAAGATCATAGGAGACAATACCACCTCTAAGTGATAGGTAAATATAGACTCACAGCCAAGATAGGCTTACCTGAAGTAGAAGCTGGAGCCAATAGCTTAGAAATAAGCACTTAATAGTTCCGACAGGTTGCAGGACTAGCTTGAGTGAGGCATCCCAGGGGTCATAGGTAGAGAGACATGCATTTGTGGGTTTTACCAAGGAGCCCCAGCAGGTTCTCATGGTAAAGACTGGAGAGAAGCCCATTTAAGACCAGGGGAGGGAAAAGTAACCATTTTGAAGTGTGGACCATCCTCCACGATAGAGGCCTGTGTTTCAAGGAAGAGGACATCAGAGCCTTCTGCCCTGGGAGAAAGGCCATTAGCCAACTTCAACCCAATAGCCTCCCCATCTCACAGGGAGGAAGGAAACAAAAAGACGTGTCAGGCCTACTAGAAACTTGATATTTAGTTGTAGAACTGCACAATGTCTTCCATCCTTCATACCACATCAACAGGACTCCAGTAGGGTAACATTGCAAATGAGGCCCAGGACCAAGTTCCTCGGAAAAGCCAGAGATAGCAGTGGAGAAAGAAAAGGAAGCCAGAGGCTCTTGCCCCTGCATTTACAGGGACTGTGTTTGTCCCAGCTCCTAGATTAGTCTAAAGGCTTCCTTACACTGAAGCCTTAGTTTATTATCCAATATGTCACGTATAGCTTTGAGATTATGAAGTGTGTTGAAAGGCAGAAGAGGCTTGCTTTCTCTTCCGACTGCTTAGGACTCACATGACATCTCGAAGTTATCATAAGGGATTTAAGATAGCTGATTAGTAAGTTAATAGAAAAGAAGCAACACGCAAGAACAGATGGGCACCATAAGCAGACAGAGGCTCTAGTCCTGTCTGAGGTGTTACCAAAGCATACGTTTGCTAGCATGTCTTCTAGGTAGAAAAGACACTGACAAGGAAGAATTAGGGAACCTGAAGCCATGGTAATACAAAATTTCTGAACTAAAATGCAAAGAGGGAAGGCTGACCAAAACTCCTGACAACTAGGCTCCACTTTCTGGCTTCCAACAGAGTTAGTCTCTCCCCCTCTTACCCGCCCCCGCCCTGACTTAAAAGCAAAGAATTTCCCAGAGAAAAGGCTCTTGAACCACCTGTATATTAGGTTCTCCATGTCAGAGGCATCCAAGTCCCATTCGCCCAGAGGCAAACTCCAGAACCTTCCCTGCTTTCCGCAAGTCACCCCCTCCGCTATACCTGGCAACCAGCTTGGTTTCCCTGCCAAGCCCTGGCCTCCAGCTTGGGCCAGCACCGGCTCTTCCACCAGGCTCCTTTCAAGAGGAATGGGGAATTTAGGTCATTTTCCCCATAATTGCAGCATGTTCTTGACGGTCTCCCAGAACCCCAGTGCTACTGCCAGAAAGTATGCCCTGATGCCCCAAGTTCAGGAAGGCAGGGAGGTATGAGAAACCAGGCCTACCAATCTGCTTTCCAAGGACTTACGCTGAAGCATGAAGTAACCAGTCACCTTAGCCTTGTCAGCCTGCTGAAGCTTCCTCCCCGGAAGGGAAATAGGGAAGGCTCAGCTGCTTTCTACGATGCCATTCGAGTTGTCCCCAAGTAAACATGGTACTCTTCTGCCAGGATGGCCCCAAGCCCCAAGATGGCCCCAGAGATACCTCATGTTATTTCCTAGCCCCACAAAGCCAGGGGTCACCAAGAATGGTGCCAGGAGTCTCGGCTGGTAGACTCTAACCTGTGGCCCCTTCCCTAGGTGACACCTACGCTTTGCAACAGGAATCAGTCCTTGTCAATAAGGCAGCATCTTAGACTCGCCTATGATCTAACTTTTAAAGTTAGTAACTCTTAAGATTAGAGATTCAAGAGAAGTAAAAGGAGAGAATTAGAAGTTTCCAGCACCAGAGGTTAAGTAAGCCTAGCATTTTTAACTAGGAAGTTAGAGGTCTATTTTCCTCCTCTCCAACTAGGAGAGCAAGAGACAGTAGGACAGTGGCATGAAGGCTGGTCCCTAGTGTAACCCGAGTATAGGAGGACTTGGGAGGACCATGTGTGCCTGGTACAGATACCCCCATGTAAGGGATAGGGATATTCATGCCATGTAATACTTCAATTTTTCTGAGTAGAGGCATGCCTTGAATTGATCTAGGGACTTTTCTAATTTAGTCATAGATACTAATCTGACCCCTCCCCCCCAGAAGCTCCCAGGAAAAAGGACATAAGACCTAGCTGAGCAGGTATCAACTCCCCACCACCACCACCAACACAGGGCCAGATCCCAGGTATACAGGGCTCTGTTCTACCCCATCTGTTCTCTAGGAGTTAACGGGGGACAGGCGGATAACTGACCTGTCTCCCACGGTTGCCAAAGGCGCTAGACCCAGGCCTAGATCCTGCATCATTTTCCATCCATGCCCTCCCAGTGGCCAGCCCTGCTGGGCTAACAGTTCCATCCAGGTGCCAAAGCAGCTCAAGTTCAGAGCTAAGCTTCACAGCTGTCCCGAGCTATCCTAATGTAGTTGTCAGTGTGTCCAACTAAGAGGCTAAACTAATCTTCCATCCTCAAAGTGACAGGTTTAGCCCTGTCTGGCAGGTGTCAGAAACTGCCTTCTTTATGCCTTAAGTGACTTCCATTTGACAGAGCAGGGACATGTGGGATCACATCAGATAACCTGGAGTAGTCAAGACTCAAAAGGAGAGAATGGGACCGAAGTATGAAGAGATGACCCAGGGTTTTTCAACTAAGACTTGAACCTAGAGACCCAAGGAGTTACATAAACCCTCAAGCCAAATAGGTTAGAGAGTATAGGCACATCAATTCAGACGGCCAAGGAAATGAGAGTCCCAGAGACACCCAGGAAGATTAAGAATTGTGGCTGATCAAGCAGCTTCACAAGCAACCAAAAGATAGAATAATCATTGAAGTGCAGAGGGAGGGAATCAACCCAAAGTTCCACATCTGACAAATGTCCTTTAGAAATTAAGGAGATACCAAGACAGACGAAAGCTGGGAGTGTCAGCAGCAAAATCACAGTGCTGAAATTCTTCAGCAAAGAGGCAGGTCACTCCAGATGGAGTTCTGTGTCAGCTGGAGTGAAGGACACAGGAAAGGTAAGTCAGAGATGAGCTGACATGCAGAGGAAGGCCCCATTTACCTAATCTGGGCTAAACGAAAGCCTAGTTTGAAGCACAGCAGTGCCTGGTTGAAGCTGACAGGCTGAAGGTTCAGTAGCCAGCTACTAAGATCACTTCCCAGCCCTGGGATGGACGATACTGTCACAAATCAACACATAACAAGAGCCTGCAGGAGGCTTTCAACAGGAAAGGCTCTATAAGTGCTTTGGATCTAGCAAGTGACTTAAGGACCTTCCATGAGACAGTTGGACCTGGCTACACAGGCAAGTCACTGCACTCACCCTCCGAGTCCGCCCAGCGCCATCAGCTGGCCTTTGTGTCCGGCAGAGGTGATCCCAGGAGTGGACGTGTGTCCTCACAGCTTCTCCACAGACATCACAGTGACTTGGGAAGGTACCAGAAAAAGCAAACAGAGCAAGGAAGACACTGGAGGACCAAGTGTAGACGCCTGGCCAGGGAGGTGGGGAAAGCAAGAACTTTCCAAACACACAGCTTGGAAAGGCAACACGGAAGAGCAGCACAGACTTAGTTTCACAGTGGACTTCCTAGTCCACTTTAAGTGCAATTAGCTTCTATCCACTATGACTACCAGAGCTGTGATATAAATCTGCTGATGTTTTTAATAAAGTCTTGAGAAACAAGGAGATTAGATTAATCCTAGCTCTAAAGACAATCACGATTGCTAGCTCCCTCCACTAGGATCAAGCCTACAGAGATTAAGATGACAGACCAGAGGAGTGATGTCACCAGGGTGAGGGCTGCCTTGGTCTGCTGGGAGGGGTGGCTCTGCCCTGGGACAGGAGGCAGCCTGGCATGGCAGTGGAGGGCCAGTGAGGGACCAAGATGGCTCAAACTCTGCTCCTGCTTCTCCCCTGTTATGTGAGGACAGAGCCTGCCTCCCACCTGCAGGAGTTCGCACCTCTGGGCCAGGTGTCTTCAGAAAGAATCAGGACCAAGCAAAGAGCCCTGCGCTAAAGGAAGCCAGGTGGGGAGTTTCTTAGCAATCCCTGGGCAAGGAAATCTCCCACACCTCTGCCTCCCTCTCCCCGCGGCTAGTGAGTCACCGCTGACACTGGCCTGTAGTTCCTTCTGCCTGGTAGGCAAAGAGGTGGCCCTGCCCTAAAGCCACTTTGGGCAGAGAACCATGATTAGCCGTCTTTCCAACACCCAGGTGCTGCTCCCTAGGGCTCATGCTGCCTCATCCACTCTCCCTGTGGTCAAGGACTTTGAGGACGGAGGCCCAGCCCTCCCCAACAGGCATTGCTGGGCAGTAGCCAACACCCCCAGGTAGAGTGAGCTCAACCCAAAGTGAGCTATTAGGAGTACAACTATTTCAAGATAGTTAACCAGAGCAGATTCTACAGGTAGAAATATTAGAACATACAGGCTAAGGTTTTAAAGGCATTAGCAGTGTTGATTAGAATAGGCACAGGAGCAGTTAAAGGATACAACTGCTATGCGGGCAGAGCTGATCGGGCCAAGGAGCACATTAACTTACTTGAAGCTGGGTCAGAGGTCTGCCAGAAGGCAAGGGCAGAGTAGCTCATGCGAGGACAGCTAAGGTCCAGGGCAGACATGCTAACAGCCCGCGGGGAAGTCGGAGAAAGGCATGCCTGGAGGAGGCATTCCCAGGCCTAGGGAGATGGAAGGTGGGGAGAGAAGGAAAACCCCACGCTAGGTGGGCAGCTCCCATATTCTTATGCTTCTATGAAGAAAGGCTGGAGAAAGGCAGGTAACAGGCAAAGGAATAAAGAGACGCTCAGATTGGTGGCTCTGGGTACAAAGGGGAGATGAGGCTCTTTGAAGGAAGTCACCTCTGAGGCCAGAGCTGGGAGAGGCTGCTCTCAGGGAATACACAGAAATACCCTTGCCTGGGCGGGGACAAGAACAGGATCCCGGGGGACAGTAAAGATCCATAGTGGTGACAGGATGCTCACAGAGGGGCTTATCCTGGCCAAGACAGGAGCACCCCGCCCCCTGTAATAGCTGCGGTGACAGCAGGGGCAGTCTGGCCCATGGAACAGCTACAGCACAGGCTGGGTGGGCCAGGGCAGCCCACGTTGAGGGGGCTCTATGGCCACTTAACCAGCTGCTGCCTCTTAATGGGCGCCAGCCCCTCATGGTCACAGGCTCTCCCCACACGTGGCTTACCCACTCCTCCTTCCCCTCAGCACCTGTTCCAGACAGGGGCCAGTCTCCTGGGGCCAATCTCCACCATGGCCTGGCCTCTTTCCATGGAGGGAGGCGTTAACACTCCTTTCTGCAAAGGGGACATCCACTTCCCACCTACAGCCTGCCTTTCTGCTGCCACCCTCTTCACTGCTCAGTGATCTTCACCCTCTTCTCCCCCCAGCACTAGACCAATGTCCAGTCCCTCCCCACTTCACAGGGGCCACTCTCCTAGACTAAAGGCCCCGAGGCAGAGTGGGGCTCCCACCCTACTCACCTTTGTCTCAGGAAGCCTTGCCCCAGGAAGTCACTGCCTGGGATGAAGAGTGACGATCTGACTGTCCCCAGCACCTGGGTGCTCCACCCTAGGGCACATCCTCTCTGATGCCCCTGCTCAGGGAGTTCAAGGACTGGGCTCTGGTATTCCCCCCATAAGCATTGGGGAACAGTAGCCAACACCCCCAAGGAAAAGGGACTCAAGTCACAGTGAGGTGTCAGGAGCATGCTAAGCTCACATCACCCACATGGGCACTCTGAGCTTTCACCTGTTAGTTCCTTCCCAAGCCACTAGGCCAAGCCGGACTCTGACGCTAGAGCTGGGTCAGCATGATGGGCCCAGGGGCTCAGGTGATGCAGAGGCTGTGGAGGAGTTTGTAGCACCTGGCACTGGCTCCCCAGCCAGCCAAGCTGCTCCTTAAAGGCCTTGTTCTTCTTTCTAGAATTCAGGCCTGCTCAGAGACAGCCCTTAGTTCCAACAGCCAGACTGAAAACACATGAGCCAGATCTAGCAGTGGCCTCTCCCGAGATCCTGCCTGTGACGTCACCCAGACACCTGTAGCAGCAGCCAGAGGGCAGCCCTCCCAAGAGCTGGAGGGCAGGGCTTAGGGGCTTCCTTGCAGTGACCAAAGCCAAGACTCTGCCTCCTTCCCCAGCCAACCAAGATCCAACCAGCTCAAGAACAGGCCCAGGCCACCTTAGGGAGTCAGGCCACCCCAGAACTCAGAGCTCAGGGCTGAACAAAGACTGCGCTCACTTCCAAGGCTCTGTTTCAACCACACACTCTACAGCCAATCCCAGGTTCCCTTCCAGCCTGGACCAGAAGCTGCTCAAACGCCGGTTTGCCATCCCCTCCCACTCCACCCTCCACCTGGTGGGATCCCTGCACAGCTGTGCCCTGGAGACATCTCATCCCCAGACCACCCCCCCACACCCCTCCATCTTCCCCGAGCAGGGCTGCCTCTGGACCTCCTCCCTCAGACCCACACCCCCCAGGACCTGTGCCCAAGCCAGCAACGTCCCCCTGTCCCCTGAGCCCTGGCCACTAGATAACCCCACACTGACCACAGGCTGATCTTCATTCCAAACCATCACAGGCCACCAAGCCAGTTGTCTTTTCCCTGCCAGGAGCGAGCACATCACCTGGCTAGGCAGCCCCCTGGCCCAGCCCCAAGCTGTTCGGGTACCGGGGCTGGCATATGGAGCCTGCGATGGGTCAGACCCTCCCCACATCAGTCAGCAGCACGCACGTTGGCAAAACCTCACGGCTCTCCAGGAATCAGGAGTCCCCTCCAGGTCCAAGCCAGGTATGGCCACCTCTTAAGCCAGCCAGTTCTCCTCGTCCATGGTCCTCAGACCAAGAGGCTTACAGGCTTCACTCGGAGACCACATCAGCATGCGAGTAAACTGGCTGCTCCTGCACCCATCCGTTTGGCTAAGGCGCTCAGTGAAGGTTTTTATAGGGCCCTGATCCCGTGCCTTCTTCTAGATCACCTGTTCTGAAACCTTCAGATTGCGTTAGAATCACCTGCAGGGCTTGTTAAAACAAGACTGCTGGGTCCCATTGCCAGAGTTTCTGATTCAGTAGGTCTGGGCTAGAATTGGAAAGTTTGTGTTTCAAACTTGGTCCCAGGTGGTTCCAATATTGCTAGTCTGTAGCCCACTCATTGAGAACCACTGTTCTAGAGTCTCCGAAAATGAAGGGCCAGTGTCTGTCCCTTTAATGAAGGCACAGGTGGAGCTGGGTTGATGGGAGTAGCTTTCATACTTTGATTCCTCAGGATTGGATAAGGAGAGTGGTCTACCTTGGTTTTGAAGGGCTTTGGGGTCCCAAAGACCTCAGCAAACCCCAGGGGGTCCTGCTGCCTCTTGGGAATGGGAAGGCAGTGCTGGGTGGCTGATATTATTTCTGCGTCCTGGATCAGGGGCCTGGTGGCTGGGAAAAGGTAGGCAAAGAAAAGGATGTGGGAGCGAGCATGCACCAGGTGCTGGGAGGTAGAGGTGGAGTCTGCCGCCCAGTGGGAGGTGCCAGGAGAAAAAAAAAAAAAAAAACGACATAAGGATCCATGCGGGGGGCAGTGCACTGGCGAGAGCAATGCCGGGGCCTCTCCTGTCACTCTCTGTGGTTCCTCCCAGCCCAGACCTAAAGAGGAAAAAAGGCAGCTGGCTCAGCCATTTGGGAGCCAATGGTCTCCCCAGCTCTGGGAAACAAGCACACCAGCTCTCAGAGGGATGGCTGATATTTAAATTAGATGCAAAATCAAGCTTCTAAAACTTCTCTTCACTGTCCCAGCGAGGCTGTGAGCCTATGCGAGCCCGATCTGTTTTTATCACCTATGCCAGCTTGCAGCTTGCCAGGTGTCACACAGGTTAGGGTGTTAATGCCTGGGCTCCACCCAGGCCAGCTTAAGCAGAATCTCCAGGGGAGCACCCAGGCATCAGGAGGTTCTCTGTGCAGAGCCTCAGTTGGTTGGAGAATCACTAGTATAGATCAGGAGAAAAAAGGTTTTCCAAAAGCCCAGTGAGGGCATCGCAGCTCCGGCAGGGGTCCGAGGAAGGTTAACGCGCCCACGCCCACTCCGCTCCCATGTGCTTACTAGACAGGGAGGATGGGAAGGTGGCTTGAGGCAGTTTTGCAAAGGACCTTCCTTACAAAACTGAGAGATTAGGCTTTTTTTCATGGTTAATGGGGAGCCATTGAAAGTCTTTGAGGAAGGGCATGCCGTGATCAGAAGAACTCAGTTCCAGCCACAGCAGCCTCTACTTCCTCCTGCCTCTTCTCTCTTAGATTTTATTATTTCCATCATGTGACAAAAAGGAAAGGGCTTGGGCCTGGGAGCCCATTCTGTTAGAGAATGCAGTTTGGGGGGATATTGAAGAGAGGAGAAAGGGAGGGTCAGACTCCTGCCTCCTTGCAACCATTAACAATTCCCCATGTGGCCTTGGGCAGGTGGATTAGCATCTCTGACCCCAGTGGTCGAGGTCAAACGCGACTCCTCCTGCCTGCCCTACACAGACAATACACAGGAAGAGTCCTTTGAAGAGGTGCAAGGTGCAGTCAGCATTCTTCACTGAGCCCAGCGGCCAGGCAGGGCTGAAGGACCAGCAAATCAGGTGATTTTGGAAGAACATTTGAACAAGAACACTGTAAGTCCCAAACCTGGGCAAAGGCGTAAGGGCAGGTAGAGTAAGCACATCTATTTTTCATGATCCCAAGCTCAAACGTGAGAAGACGGTAGCCGGGGTGATGTGGGATAGAAAACAGATGAAACATTGATAAGAGCCAGATTAATATTGCAGGAGGGGCCCGGCCACAGGTGTGGAGGAGGGAGGCAGGACCCTAGGGTGCACCTTCAACACGTGGCTCATCTGGAAAGATGCAATCGTACCCGCGGCTTTAAAGGTAACTGCCTGAGAACTAAGGGGCTGGGCAGAGGGTGACGGTGAGGAGTTTCCTCTTTTAAATTCAGGCCCTTGTTTTGCTGTGTGACCTGGAAACGTGGTGCTGCCTCTCTGGGCCTCATTAGTGCTAATTCACTCACTCTCCCTAATTCGGCTAGAACGAGGCCCTTGCCTGGGTCACATTGCACACATTGCTCAGATCAAATTGGGGGTGTATGGTGGTAAGATGAGCCTAAAATGGGCAATGAGAAACAGAAGAGCAGCTTAAATAACAAGAATCCTTCAAAGTGGTTCCCCTGCTCTGCAGCCCCGCCCCAGCCTCAGGCCCTCAGTCTGTGCAGCGGGCCAGGTGCTCAGCCCGGGCAGCCTGGCCACTGGGCCTGTCTGACCTGCCTGATTCTAGTTCCTGGCTTGGGACAAGTCTCCCTTTGAGCACTAGCTCTGGGGACTGAGTGTCCCCAGGTGAAATTCTTGTCCCCAGGATGGGCTCACTAGTGACTACAGAGGCAAGGAGTGAGTCAGCAGCCCCAGCAGAGGGTACGGCTGTAAGGCCTCAGTCTCCAGCCTCCACTCCCCCGACTCTATCATCACCCTCTACTCTGCTGGGGGCCTCGAGCCACAGCCCCAACCTGGCTTCCTTTTCTTTTTTAAGTTTGGTTTTTAAACCAGAATGTCACGCCTACAATGTACGCTGGTTGCATACAGCGCAGGTCACTGTATTTTTTTTTTTTTTTTAAAGACAAGTTCTCCTCTGTCACCTAGGCTGGAGCGGTACAGTGGTGTGATCATAGCTCACTGCAGCCTTGAACTTCTGGCCTCAAGTGATTCTCCCGCCTCGGCCTCCGAACACAGCTGGCAGATCACCGTATTTTAAGGACTGCAATGCTCCTACCCCCTAACCAAGATACCAGGGAAATGGACTGGTAATTAAGAAGTTTGTTTCCTCCTATTTTCTTTTTCACACAAATACTTGAGCATTTAATAGGAGCCAGGCCCTTCCACGGTGCCATCTGCCTGAATTCTCCCAGTAGCCCTACAAAGGAGGGGCCATGAGGCTTTGAGAGTCGCTTATCTGGAATTCCGAAGCTGGCAGAGCAGGAGCCCCACAGCTTTGCCACAACCAGGGATGGACAGTGGGTGTGGTTTGCTCTGCACTCCCCCCACCAGAGTGGTCATGAGGAGCTTGGGAGGAGCGACCCGAGAACCCCACCAGGTCCCTTGTGGCTTCGTCCAGCTCTGCAGACGGTGGGCAGGCTTCTCTCCACAGCTCCCCCTTCCCAGTGGCCATGGGGAAGCTCCGATCTAGGCTTCAAGAAAGCCACATGCCAGGAAATGTCCAAAAACCCACTTCAGGGTAGAGGAGTGCAGTGAAGAATTGAGACCTGAAGTTCCACCCGCTTAGGTTTGCATGAAGGGTCCCACATTCACTGTGTGACCTTGGACAAATTGCTTAACCTCTCTGAGCCTCAGTGGAGTTTTTTTGCTTGCTTCTTTTCTCTTAAATGGGGATGATGCTACTTCACAGGGCTGTTGGGAGGCTTCAACATGACACTAAAATAACAAGCCCACAGGTAGAAATCCCACCACTGAGGTTAACATCAGTGGCATCAATTTGCCATGGACAGGATTCAGCTGTGGAGAGTTTGACTCACACACTACCCACAGGGCCTAATTACAGAGACCAAAAAGGCCCCGTGCCCAGGTGGTCTCACCTGTGAGATAGATGCTCCCAAAGTGTGACCCCGAGGGCTGTGGCCTACAGACCCTGGTGAAGCCTGAGCTTGTGTGGGCTCAGTTCCGGGGAGGCACGCCTAAGCCCTGCTCTCCCCCACCCCAAACTGCCTGGCCTGTGTCGCCTGCTGAAAGCCAGGCCCCTAGACTTCAGCCCTGTCTGGGACTTGGAGGGTTCCCACACCAGCCCTAGAGCTGGCAGGAGCCCCGCAGACCATCGAGCCCAACGCCTCCATCTCACAGAGGAGGAAACAAGGCTTACGGAAGGAAAGTCGCACAGCCCACCCGGCTGACACCCACTGGGCCAGCCCCGGAACCCAGGCCCCCTGACTCCAGTCCAAAGCCCCTTCAGCCATTCTCCAGCGAGAATTGTTCTTTTCCCGCAAAAACGCCAAGAAAAGAACTGGTCTGAAGGCTAAGCTGGTGGCTGGGCCAGATTTGGCCCACTGATGGATTCACTTGGCCAGCTCCTCCCCTTTCAAAATTTTCAACCCACATTTAAACATCAAGAGATTTTGCATAAAAATCCACATTCCTGTTTCCCCTTGACAGGTAAGTGAAACTGGTAACACTAGACCCGGGTACTCAAGGTATTATTGTCTGCTGTTGTCCAATGGGCACCACCTGTTTTAGACAGGACACAATCCCCAATTCTCCACAGTCCCCACCACTCCCTACAGCCTCACACCCAGCCAGCTTCATTCGCTGTTTGTTACCTGCCTGTCCCCTACAGGAAGCCCTTCGAAGGCAGGTTCCCTGTGCTTCTGTGTCCCCACCCCCTTCTATCCAGCCCCCAAAGTGTCTGGCCCAGGGGCTGCTCAAATGCCACTAAGAACTAGCTGCAGACATTATCCCTGTTGGTGTGGGTATGTAAAGCGCTTCCCCAGCTCCCTAAGGCAATGGCCTAATGGCTTCCCACACCGGTGGTGGGGAAGGGTATTATTAATAGTCTGTTACAGGTGAGGCGACGCTTAACAAGTCTGGCCGTGGGATTAGGATGTAATAAACTGGTAGCTGCCCACTGGGTGGGCTTTGGGGTGCTCCCTGCCTACTAGTTTGAGTATCAGAACTGAGAGGAAACAGAAGGGCCCCATCCGGGGAACCCTGAGGTCTGGACTCACCCCAGGGATTGGAAGACGCAGCTCCGTGAGTGGGGTAGAGCCCACCCCCAGCCTGGCTGTCTCCCACCCTGGCCAGCCCAGCTGCTCTCCTGAGCCACCGGGGGTCCTGTTGTGGGGAGGACCCAGCCCTGCATACATTAGGAGTAACACAATTGTGCAGAGAGCAGAACATTATTGCCTGTGCATTATTGATAGTTAGGGTGTCCTGCAGGCCATAAATTATTAACAGGACCAAGAGAATGGCAAGGTGGGGCTGTAGCCTGGGCCCACGGTGGGGGTGGCTGGGGCCTGGGCGGGTGGCCCGAGTCACAGGGAAAGTGCACATGCGTTCGCCCTGGGAAAGAGAGTCCAGATGGATGAGTGTTTCTCTCTGCCTTGTGTTGCCCCTCACTCTTTCCTCGACTTCTCCTTTCAGACACCCACATCTCTCCATCTCTCCCTCCTCCCCTTCTCTCCCTCACCAACTCTTCCCAGCCTTCCTCCTTCTCCTCCTCTTCCTCTCTGACCTGGAAGAGGACTTCGGCTGGGCTGGTTGACAGCCAAATGAGGCCTCAAGGACAAGTGCCAAATGCCCCCAACACCCAAGTGCTGGGGGTGCCATTGTCCAAGATAGGGAAAAGCTAGGAGACAAACATGTTGGGGTGGGCAGCAGGTGGAACCAAGAGCCCTAGTCTAGCCAGGGGAAGTTTGAGAAACTGCCAGGTGTCCAGGTGGAGGTGGACAGGGTGTCCGTTATCATAACTGGCTAACACTCATAGGGCACTTTCTATGCACCGAGAACGTTAGCTGTTTTCATGTAGTCCTCAGATGCCATGAGAGAGACACCACTATTCTTCCCTGCAGCACAGAAGGGTTAATGCACTCGTCCAAGGTCACACAGCAAGTTATCGGCAGAAATGGGATGGAAGCCCAGGTAGTCAGGCTCCGAGCCTGTGTTGTTAACCATCACATTGGATGTATGATGGCTGTCCCTGAATGGGGAGATTAGGAGGGGGTTTTATTTGCTTTTGGGGCTTATCTCTATTTTCCAAATTTTCTACAATGAATATGCATTGCTTTTGTAATCAGAAAATCCACACATACCAAATTATATTTTTAATAGCATCTCCCTTCCCTCTGAGTCCCTAGATGCCTCTAACCTATCCCCTTCCCAACACCTTGGCAACCCGAGGGCCATCCTCTGAGCATGAGGGAGGAGAGAGACAGCAGCCAGCCCCAGATTTACTCCCTTGCTGCAGGGGAGTAGGTGTCACCACGGTGCTGCTTCCTCTCTACTGTGACCAAGTCCAGAGTGGTGGGTGCAGGCATTGGGTGTGGGGCTCCCCTCGGCCTCTCTGCCAGACCTGGCAGTTTCTCCTTTGCCTCTTCAGGGACTGGGGGTCAGCTCCAAGCCCCCTAACCTCAGCTCTATCTGCCCACAGCAGCTGGGCTGGCGGCTGGGCCAAGGCCAGGCCAGTACCATGGAAGCGACCCTTGTAAGCCATCCCAGCACTCCCTGTGCCTCCCAGGACACTGTCTCCCACTCTTGGAACTGGGTTCCCCTGGATTGATTAGTATTCCCAGACCAGGACTGCAAGGGTGCTGCTTTAATTTCATCCTCACAGCTCCAGGTAAGAGATTTTCTTGCACCTCCACACTCCTGGCGCTCTCCTGTAAAGGGGTGAGGAGGGCAGCAGGGACCCAGCACCCATGACAGGGGACACAGTCTCAGGCAGAAGGCTGGGGTCTGCCTCCACCCTGCACACTCTGCCTGCCACCTTCCCAGCAGCAGGCACCCTCCTCGCTCCCACCCATGCCCCCACCCTCCTGGGCTTTACTACACCTGTTCACAAAACTGGTGGCAGAGACACCAACTGCAGCCAAGAGATGGCGTTTTCCATTTTGTGAAGCCAACTGGCCTAGGTGGCCTTGAAGCATTGTTTATGTTCACACACACACTCACACTCACTCCACACCTAAAAACAACTCAAATGCCCATGGATGAACAACTGCCTAAGCAAATTACAATGCATCCATTCTATGGAATATCATGTAGGCACTGAAAAGGATGACGTAGATTTTTGTACATTGACCTGGAATAACATCAATGTTAAAGTAATAAATGGAAAAGTGAGTTGCACGCTGATATAAACACCCATTTTTGTTTTCAAAGACAGATATTTTAGCCATGTTGACATAAATTGATCTGTCCATATAATCTCAGGCCATGATTGAGAAACGTACCCCTGAACTGTTAACAGAGGCTTAGAAGTTAGTTATCTGCAGTGGCTGGTTAAGGGCTGGACAAGAGGAAATTAACACGTTTTGCATAATCAAAAAAAAAGTGATGAGATTATCGGTTATTTATTTATTTTTACCAATATTAAGTAAATCTTTAAAAAAGACTAAACATGGTGAGCACATTCGTGCCTGCAGACTCTCGCAGCAACCGTACATAAGATATGGAGCAACCTTGTGGCCAGTTGTGAGTGCCCAGGTGCTCCTGCCCCAGAGCAGCGTCCTTCTCCAAGCAGTGTTGGGCACACCCTTGGCAACCGCCAGCCACTGGTCACTGTGGGCAGGTGGCCCAACGTTTCTTTACAGAACTTGCCTCAGCTCTGGGAAGATTCAATCATCCCTTCAACAGTGATATGCCATGAACCTCCTAAGTGCCACCTCCCTCCCTGGATCCTTCCGTCACATTTCCACTCTGTGCCCCGAAGGGTCCATGCTCCTTATGGGAGACTAAGTCTGGGCCTTCTTTCAACTTTCAAGCCCCTGATATGTGCCAGGCACGATGCTGGGTGCCTCCATTTCTCCAACTTAACATGGGCGTGTAGCTATTTTCTGGGAGGAAGGGATGAGACAGATATGGAAATATATCTGGGATGGGATAGACCTGTCCAATCTGGAAAAGCACATATAACGTATCTATTGTTTTTGCAATGCAAACTGCAAAAAGATAGGTTTGAGGAGCTATTGGCTGGCAAGAGCCACAGAAGATAGATGGAGTGGGTGAGTGTGTTTTCTTGAAAGTGTTGGAGATACCAATCCATTCAATGATAGAGCTCATAGGACAGAATGGGGCAGAAAGTCTCCCAGGGGAAAGAAACTGAGGGACTGAGACAACTGGGAGACATGATTTGGCTCTGTTGCAGGGGCTGAAGTGCCGTGGCATCATCACACCTCACTGCAACCTCAAACTCCTGGGTTTGAGTGATCCTCCTGCCTCAGCCTCCCAAGTAGCTGGGACTACAGGTGCACACCACCACACCTGGCTAATTTTCTTATTTTTTGTAGAGAAAGTTCTCACTCTGTTGCCCAAGCTGCAGGTCCTTCCTCTGATGGGGAATTGGCAGGGGAGGAGCTGGTAGTGATACGGGAGCCCTTATGAGGCTAGAAGACCTCAGATCCCTGCTGGATTGAACACGGCAGCTATAGCAATGGGCCCAGGGTGTGGCTGAGCAAGTGCTCCAGGTGTTAACAGAGGCAGCCCCAGGTGTGTGCTGGATTTGGCATGCTCACCCTGCTGTCCTTTCAAAAGTCACCATCTTCCAAGAATTAGGAGATCCCATTGGGCAGATGGGAAAATCGAGGTTCAAAGAGCTTGGGAGGCCCCGCATTAGAGTGGAGACGGTGGCTGTCCTGGAGTGGTTACCATTCCTGCTCTGGGCAGGCCTGGGTGCACTTGGGCTGCCCTCCCATGACCCCAGCACTCCCTGTGCCTCCAGAACACTGTCTCCCTGGCTGCTTCTCCCCCTGCCCCTGAGTTCAGCTCTCTGAAGAGGGAACAAGGCTGGGTGGGCCCATCCCCCTCCCACTGGCAAGGCCTGGAAAGCCCCAGAGCAGGGGATCGGTGAGGCCAATGGCATTAGCTCTCAGAACATCACAACTACGTTTGCCTGCCTGCATATCTCGGCCCAGTGCCAAGAGAATGAGGGACAAACCAGTGTGGGAAGAGATCTGGGAAAAGGGAAGGGTGAGTCTTAGTCCCACTCTGCTGCCAATTTCCCATGTGACAACGAACTAGTCCTCACAGGCTGTAGGGTCAGAGGGTGACAGAGGCCACAGTGAGAGGCAGGGCCTGTCAGGGTAGGGATGCCTGCGTAGTCAAACCCTCTTGTATAGATGAAAACTGAGGCTCAGAGATGGGAACCGTCCTGGAAGCCTTCCGGGACACTTTGCCGGCAGGATTCCTGAAAGAAGCGGGGCCTGGGAGGGGGCGGGGCCTGGGTGTGGCCGGGAGGCGTGGTCTGTGCGCAGGGATGGGAAGGTAGTGGCCGGGGAGCTGGGAGAGGTGGGGGGAAGGCGAACAGTGAGTAGAGGGCTGGAGACAGATTTTAGACCCTCGTCCACGTCTGTGCTGTGGCTGCCAAGCACTGGCCATGTGGCTAGTCACTGAGAAACTGAACTTTTAATTGCATTTAATTTTAATTCATTTAAGTTTAAAAACCGATCCACTTATTAGAAAACGTTTTAATATGTTTCCAGCAACGTACTTTTTTTGCTGTAAATTTATGAAATCTAAACATTGTGATCAAGTATTTCTGATGAAAATTAAGCATCCAAATTGAGATGTGCCTTCAGTGTAAAAATACACGTGAGATTTTGAAGACTTAGTATAAAAAGAATGTAATAACTATGAATAATTTTTATATTGATTACACATTGAAATATTAATATTTGGAGCATCTTGAGTTAAATAAAATATATCAAAATTAATCCCACCTTAATTCTTTTTACTTTTTTTAATGTAGCCACTAGAAAATTTAATATTATATATGTGATTCATATTAATATCTGTAAAACCTGCATTGTTGACGCCTCTTTAATTTCTAACTTTGGCGGTATGTGTTCTCTTTTTTGTTAATCAGTGTAGCCATGTGTTTATTGAACTGATCTTTTCAAAGGATAATTGATATTTTCCTTTTGACTTTGTGAATTTTGTCTTGTTTGTCTGGTTTGATTTTATTGAGTTCTGCTCTTTATTATTTTCCACCTTTTTTAACTGTAGGTTTACTTTGATCATCTTTTTCTATGATTTCACATGCATGTTTATAATTGAAATTAGTCTATAAATTTTCCTTTTTTTTAAGAGCTGGTGTCTTGCTATGTTGCCCAGGCTTTGAACTCCTGGGCTCAAGCGATTCTCCCGCCTCAGCCTCCCAAGTAGCTGGGACTACAGGCATGCGCCACTGTGCCTGGCCTCTACAAATTTCCTTTCTAATATTGTCTTGATAGATTGTGTTACCACTCTCATCCTGGCCTGATAAAATGTGTTGCACAGTGCTCATTATTTGTTTTATACTTTAGAAGATTTGTCAAATATTGAAACTTTTCTTCATTAAATTATATTTGTTAATACTTTCAAATAAAAAAATACATACGTGACTTGAATTATGTTTCTACTGGACAGTGATGAAAGTCTTGAATGCTGGCTGAAATTTACATTAGAATACGCATTGTCCATTAAGTGACTCAGATGTAAGTGGCCCTGGGAAGTCTTCCGGCTCCCCAAGAGTGAGTACAGCCGCTTCTATGTGCTGCCAGAGTACCCCATGTTCACCTCAACATTAGAAAACAAAGTGCTGTGATTCTAAGGCTTTAAGTGTATTTTATTCAAGACATCCAGAGTCTGCGACTAAGATGATGTGAGTCATGTTTCCAGGCTGTGGTGCCCTCACCACCACCTTGAGACACCCAGGGAAGCCCTAAATCCAGCCAGGCGTGAAAAGCAGCCATAGCTGACCCTGCCGGCCTCCCTTCCCATGGCCCTAGTCCCAGTTTAGACCAGCCCAGAACAGGCATCATCTGCCCAGGCCTCTGCAAGCTTCCTGTGGCTGGGTGCTGGCAAGGGGCCCCCAGGGGGAGCACAAAGCTGGGACAGTTCCTCAAATGCAACACATGTCAGACCTGTCAGCTCTGATGCTGCAGATACACCAGGCCAGTAAGGCATGACCCTAGCTCCTGCCCGGAAATGTCTGGGCTTGGGCCGCCGCACACAAGGCCCACCTCGGGCTCCCAGGTCTGCTGGAAACCCCATAGCCCAACATAGATTTGCCTGAGGGAAGCAGAGGCTGGACCCTTTTCTCCAAATAGAGGCCACTGTGTAAACCAGCTTCTCTGGAGGAGGTGGGTGGGGTGTCTAGAATCCTCCTACTCAACCCCTCCCACTACCCCACTCTCCCATCCCCCCCATCACCCACCACCCTCGCCTCCAGCCCCCTCTGCAGCAGCACAATTGGGAAAACAACCCAGGGACAGCAAGACTGGGAGTCAGAAGGTTTGGGCAGGTAGCATAGGCCACTGTCTTGCTATGTGGCCTTCCCTGGGCTTCTGGTCCATTTTGATTAAATGAGTTAGGATGGGTGAGTCAGAACATCAGGTCGATGTCCCACTCTGGAGTGAGTCACTGCACACCCAGAAGGCTTTGAGATTCTGCTTAGACACCAATTGCCCTGAAATACGTTTCCTATAGTGTTTCACATTGTCCAAACTTTGACCGTCAGCACCGCATCCCTTTGGATCCCCAGAATTTTATATTCCACTCTGATCTTGTTAAAATACAGCTATGTATCTGTAAGAGGCAGAAACAGCTCATCAGGTGAGGCCTTAGTAAGGATGAGCCGGCATCTGGCAGAGAGAAGCTTGGGATGACAGTCAAAGGAGTCAGCCTAGGAACGAAGGACCAATCTCGCTTCATAACTTTCTGCAACTGACGCTTGGCAGGACCATCACAGTGCAGCCAAGCTCCCCCTACAAACTCACCTCCCATCCTGCCCCAGTCGGCACCTCTCAGCCCAGCCACCAGCCTGTGCTGATTCGACTCCATCGACAAATACTGCCCGAGTACCTATTGTGCGCCCAGCACTGTTCTCTGCGCTGGGAATGCAGCTGTGAGAACACGGACAATAAACAAGCAAACAATGAGGCCCTTGCAGGTTGTGACAAGTGCCATGATCTGGTTTACACTTCAAAGTGTCGCTGGCAGCTGGATGGAGAAGAGATTTTAAGGAAAACCACAGTGGAACCAAGTATGTGTATTCTTTCTTCATCATATATTCACCCAGGGAGTTGGGAAAGGGCCTAAGAGCTATCTAGTCCCATCCTTTCTTTGTTTCACAATTGGGGAAACTGAGGCCCAGGGGGGAAGGGCAGCAGCATGGGGTAGTGAAACCAGCCAGGCCGCCTGCCTGGACATTAGTGAAACCAGCTGGGGCCCCAGCCCTGACATTATTCCCTGCTGGCCTGGATGGAGTCACTCAGCCTTTCTGACCTCACCAGCCTCATCCAGTGGTGGCCCCCATCCCGCCTCATAGGGGCCTTTGAGGGTGGATGAGGTGACTTGTGCAAAGAGCCCAGAGCATAGCAGGCACTCAGTAAACACAGCCATCATTACTGCCATCAATGTAGGGGGTGAGCTGCCCAAGTCACACAGGGAGCAAGGGGACAAGCCAGAGCTGGGTCGCAGGCCTTCCAGGGCCCTGTGCACCCCTACCCCAATCCAGCCAGCTTTCAGCAGAGTTTCTAGGTCAGATGATGGAAGAGGGGGAAAAATTAATAGGATGTTACACAATCAACTAACATCAGGATAAGTGATTTTTAAAAAAAGTGCCTAAGAGGACACACTGTCTTCACAAGCTGCGACTGTGTTTCCCAACGTGTTTATCCCTGCGGTGAGCTCAGTGGGAGACATGGTGAAATGACTGTTCTGACTTTTCTGCAGGAAAAGACCATCCCAGCTGGGGGAACCCTCCCACCCAACCAGAGCCACCAGGAAGGGAACTTGCTACTGTAGCAAGAATTCACAAAGGCCGCAGGGGAGTCCTGCAGCTGGACCAGGCAGGCCTGCTGGGACAAGCAAGAACAGAGGGAGGCCCGGGCGTTGGCCACCACGCACTGCACCAGCCTGGGGCAGTGAGGATCACAGCTTGGGTCACAGCTGAACCTGATTGCTGACATTCCCCTCCTGAGCTGTCTGCCTTTGGGCAGGTTACACACCCTCTGTGCCTCAGGGTCTTCACATGTGGCCTCGGGGCTGGCAGCGCCCTCCTGGGGGAGATGGGACTGCGAGAATCCTAAGGGGTGAAGACTGCCAAGGCCAGGCCCAGAGGAGGGACTCAAGATGTGTTTGCTTCCCTGGGGGTCCTGGTCCCCGCTTTGGGGGGCGAGGGGTAGAGGTGGTTCCTGGAAGGTGAGAGCAGGGTGGGATGGGGGGAGTGGGGGCAAAGGAGCAGGGGGGAGACTGGTAGCTGCTTCTCTGCATAGGCAGGGCAGGGCAGCTCCTGCATGCCCACGGAGGAGAGCCCCGAGGAAGGAAACTCAGATTGAGGGGCACAGAGCAGAGTAGGGCACTTGTACACGGCTGTATATTAGGGTTAATGAAAGTGACATGTCTCGAAGGTGCTTGTATTAGTGTCCTAGAGCTGCCAGAACAAAGTATCACAGACTGGATGACTTTATTGTCCAGTAGCTCTGGAGGCTAGAAGTCTGAGATCAAGGTGCCACCAGGACTGGGCTCCCTCTGAGACTCTTGGTGGAACCTTCCTTGCCTCTTCCCAGCTCTGGCGGTGGCCTGCAATCCTTGGGGTTTCTGGGCTTGCAGCTGTATCCCTCTAAGCTCCCGTCACCGCCTGCCTTTCTCCCTGCATGTCTTCACATCGCCTTCCCTCTGTGTGTGTCTGTGTCCAGATTCCCCTTTTTATAAGGACACCAGCCACACTGGACGAGGGCCCACCTTAATGACCTCATCGTAACACGGTTAAATCTGCAATGACCCTATTTTCAAATGAGGTCACACTCCGACGTCCTGGGAGTTAGGACTTCAACATATCGGGGGTGGGATGGCTGGGGAGCAATTCAACCCATGACAGTGCTCTTAGTCATACTTTTATATAAGCTTGAGGAAAAAATGCCAATTGTCCATATCAAGCAATATTGTTTTGGGTGATGACTTTGGTGAAGGGCAGGTAAAAATGATGGGGAAACTAAAGGTCCTACAAGGCCCCATTCTGCTGTTGCCACTGGTAAGAGATGGGCCTAAGGCAGCCCCTCCAAAAGAGAGGAGTACTCTGACCTCCCAGATGATGGGAGGTCACTGTGTGCCAGGGACAGAGCTCATCCCATTTCCTCCCCACAACCACCCAACCCCACCCTGATTTCCCACCTAGGAAACTGAGGCTGAGACAGGCTGAGTCTTGTTCAAAGTCACATGATTGCTAAGGAGAGGAGCTTAGATCCCAATCCAAGCAGCTCAACTCCACAGCTTCTGGGTTTAACCACTGAGCTGCATGGCCCGAGAGGAGAGAATGAATCATGGGGGGCCAGGCGTTCTTCCAGCACTTGAATTCAAAGGCCCTGCCAGAACTGAATCCAAAGATAAACCAAAAGGCCATCTGAAACTGGAGCCAAACGCTTTCCCAGCTCAAATAAAAAGATCAAAGAGCTACTCATAGCACTGGAAGTTGCATAGAGAGGCAATCCTGGGTGAACTCAAACTAATTAAAGCTGCAGCCCAGCACCAGTTAACTTAATCTAGGAAGAATCTGGTTGATCTGCCCCTTGCTCTAACCATCAGACAGAGAAAAGTTCTTATACTCTCTGTGGCATAAACAAGCAAATAAAAGCAGAATTATATTTCAATCCCTACTTTTTTAGGAGACTATATTCAGACTATATTCATACTTTAAAATTTACATATATGCGGGAGTAGGAAAATATGCAGTGGTGTGCTGGAGCCAGCTCTGTTCACAAGAGCCATTTGTGAACATGTTTTTCTAACTCTCTTCTGTTAGATTATATTATGTTGGTAGCTTGAATTCAGCTTCGGTGGGTATTTACACAATGGAAATTGGCAAATGCCAAATCAGAGCTGCTGCTGCTGCTTCCTCTTCTCCTTTAGAGGGCTAATTTTTAGACATTTGTAACATGCCACTGAAAATATGACCCATAATCAAGAGAAAAAATAGTCACTAGAATCAGACCCATAGATGACCTAGTTATAATATTAGAATAAGCACAAAAGGACTTTAAAATAATTACTATAATTTTTTTAAGAATACTCAGGAAAAAAATATGTGCATAAAGGGTGAAGAGATGGAGTATTTCAGAAGAGCAATAGTAACTCTAAAATGAACTAAGTGTAAATAATAGAAATAAATCATTATCTGAAATAAAGAATTCATTTATAGTCTTAGACACTACAAAAGAAAGAATAAGTGGAATTTGAAGCTAGATCAATACCAATTTTCCAAACAAAAGCAGAGAAAGAAAAATGATTGAAAAATAATGAATAAAGCAACTGTAACCTGTGGACTAATACTAAGCTGTCTAATGTGTACAGTATTTGAAGTCCCAAAAGGAAAAGACAAATAATGGGGCAGAAAAAAATTTTTGAAGAAACAATGATTAAATGATGAGAAATATTAACTCATAGATCTAAGATGCTCAATGAACCCTAAGCAGGATAAGTCAAAAACAAAAATAGTGAGTCCTAGGCATAGCATAGTCAACTGGATGAGAACAAAAATGAAAATCAGGGTGGTTTTATAGGATGTCTACAAATTCTTTGATATCTATCCCTTCAAGAGGTGATATGCACTTCCCCTCCCCTTGAATGTAGGCTGGACTTAGTGACTCCCCTTGTAGTAAAAAAATATGGCAGAAAGGACAGTGTGTGAGTTAAGATGAGGTCATAAAAGGTGTCATGACTGCTCTGTGCTCACTCTTGGATCACTCATTCGGGAGGAAATCAGATGCCATGTCATGAGGAGATTCAAGCAGACCATGGAGAGGTCCACATCACAAAGACTGAGGACTTCTGCCAAGAACCAGCAAAGAACTAATGCCTCCCACCAATGGCCATGTGAGTGAGCCATCTTAGAAGTGGCTCCTCCAATCTCAGTAAACCTTTAGATGATTGTAACTCTAGCCAACGTCTTGACTACAAATCTCATGCAAGATCCCAAGCAAGAACCATGAAACTAAACTGCTCCCAAATTCCTGACCCACAGAAACTGTGAAATAATTGATGTTTAATGTTATAAATCAGTAAGTTTTAGGGTAAGTTGTTAGCATAGTGATAGATAACTAATACAAAGAGAAAATCTTGAAGAAAGTAGAGAAAAATGACATATATTCAGAGGAAAACAATAAGAAATAACGTTGACTTCCAAAAAGAAACAATGCAAACTAGAAGATAATAGAACAAGATTTTTACCATGGGTTTAAAAACAAAACTCTCAACCTACAATTCTATATCCAGCAAAAATGGGCTTCAAAAATGATGCCAAAATAAAGCATTTCTCAGATAAATAAAATCTTAAAGAACTATTGCTATCATATGCACACTAAAAGATATATTAGAAGACGCTCTTCAGACTAATGGGAAATTATGCCAGAAGGAAACTTATAACTATAGAAAGGAATGAAGAGTTGTAAGTAAAATATATTGTTTTTCTTCTTAATTAAAGAAATTAAGAGAAATTTATAAATTCTGCTAGCAGGTCAATTTTCTTTTTCTTTTTCTCTTTTTTTTTTGAGACAGAGTGTTGCTCTGTTGCCTTGGCTAGAGTGCCTTGGCGTCAGCCTAGCTCACAGCAACCTCAAACTTCTTGACTCAAGCGATCCTCCTGCCTCAGCCTCCCAAGTAGCTGGGACTATAGGCGTGCACCACCATGCCTGGCTAATTTTTCTATTTTTAGTAAAGATGGGGGTCTCATTCTTGCTCAGGCTGGTCTTGAACTCTTGAGCTCAGGCGATCCTCGCACCTCGGTTTCCTAGAGTGCTAGGATTACAGGCTTGTCAATTTTCCAACAAAAGAAAATTGTAAATTCTGCTTTTGGACAAGATGAAATAACAAGGACTGCATACAATAATGTCCAAAAAGTGATAAAATATATAGTTTTCAAGACACTGGACGTCGGAAAATGAAGGACAATGACTCCAGAGATGTGGGACACAAATGAGGTGAGCCCTGTGAGTGCCCCAGCTTACTGCCACAGTTTCCAGGCCACAGGGTAAAGAGAGGGCTTTCAGGTGGAGCCTGGTAGACACCCTGAGTTGAGGAGACAGATATAAGAGTCCAGGGATATGGAGGCATCTACAGCTTGCAAGATAGAGCACTAGAGCAAAGAAGACGGTACAGAGAACGAACTCTGGAGATCTGCAGAGAGCACCCCTTGAGTATCAGCAGAGTCCGGATCAGCAAATTCATTTGAGGGAATCTTATGAGGCTCAGGTAGGAACGATTCAGGGGAACAGTGTCTAAATCTCACCTAGGGCTGGGAATAATGCCTGTTCCCACCAACCAGATTGGAAAACCTCACAATTATGGGACATTGAATAGAGCACTTAGAAGGGTCTTACCTCAGTGGCAGGGAATAATTAGCCTTGGATTAAACACTGCTCTGGTCCCATGTAAAAAATCTTGAAAGCAAGACCTAAGTAACTTTCCAAGTAACTTAATTACATCCCAAAATAAAAGTCAAGAATATTTATAGAAATACAAAAATATCCAGCACCCTGAAAGGACAATTCACACGTCTTGTATACAATCAAAAATTACCATGCTTGCAAAGAAGTGGGAAAATATGACTCATGGAGTAATCAATAAATCAAAACATTTAACAGTTCTTATAAATGTATTCTGTGGGTTCCAAAGTTAGAGACATGGAAGATATAAAAAAAGACCCAAGTTGAACTTGGAGAGATGAAAACTACACAGGAGTCTCCCCTTATTCATGGTTTCGCTTTCCATGGTTTCAGTTACAGTCAACTAAGGTCCAAAAATATTAAATGAAAAATTCCAGAAATAAACAATTCATATGCTTTAAATTATACACCTTTCTGGGTAGCATGATGAAATCTAAATCATCCCTTTGTTCAGCGTATCCACGCTGTATATGCTCCCCACCCATTAATAACTTAGTAGCCATCTCCGTTATCAGATCAACTGTCACTGTAATGTAGTGTGGCATGGTATTTGCACATAACCTATGCATATCCTACGGGATACTTTAAATTATCTTTAGCTTACTTATAATACCTTATACAATGTAAGTGCTATGTATAAATCATCATTATACTGTATTATTTTTTATTTATTTGTATTATTTTTATTGTCTTATTATTTTTATTGTTTTTTTTAATATTTTCCATCTGCAGTTGGTTGACTCTGCAGATGCAGAACTGAATACATAGGATTTAGTACTATCTGAGGTTCAGGTATCAACTGGGGGTCTTGGAACATATCCCTGGTGTATAAGGGGGGCTACTGTACATACTACCTGATTCCATTTATGTGACATTCAGGAATAAGCAAAACTATAGCGTTAGAAATCAGAACAACGGTTGCCTCTGCAGGGTTAGGATTACCTGGAAAGGAGCTCAAGGGAATTTTTGGAGATGATGGAAATGTTCATATCTTGATTAGAACTGTGGTTACTGGATGTCTTCACTTGTGAAATTTCAAAGAACTTTACACTTAAGATCTGTGCATTTCACTGTATGTAAATTGCACCTCAATCAAAGTTTCCAAAAGAAAGAGAAGAGGAAGCACTGGGCAGGAACTTGAGTGCTGGTTCTTTAGCCTTCCCTTGCTTGACCTTGACCTTGTCCACTAGTGGACTCCCCTTGGTCCAACAGGCAACATCAGCCAGCCAGCATCCATCCAGGTCCTATTTCCTACATGTCCTTGGGTGATGTTCTGGGCAGCAGTCATTGGAATTTTTTATAGCTCTCTTAATTGGGAGCAGAAGTTTTTACTTGTTTAAAAATAACTCACCATACAGTTTACAAAACCAATTGAAAGACAAGGTAAAATTCTTGAAAAACTTAGCCATGTTAAGAGAGAACAATATCTCTATGTACATAGACAGTAGTCCCACCTTATCCACGAGGCATATGTTCCAAGACCCCCAGTGGATATCTGAACCTCCGGTAACACTGAATCCTATAAAACTGTTTTTTCCTAGACATACATACATACCTACTATAAGGTTTAATTTATAAAATAGGCATAATAAGAGATTAATAATAATAATAAAATAGAACAAATTTATAAGAATATACCAGCAAAGTGCAATATACTCTTCTGCTTTGGGGCCTTTATTAAGTAACATAAGAGTTACCTGAACATAAGCACTAAGATACCTCTACAGTCGATCTGATAACCAAGATAGCTGTTAAGTGACTAACAGGTACGTGGCATATACAGGGTGGACGTGCTGGACAAAAGGATGATTTACATCCCAGACAGAACAGCAGAAGATTTCATCATGCTACTCAGAAAGTCTCACAACTTAAAACTTGTGAATTATTTGTATCTGGAATTTTCCATTTAATATTTTTGGACTATGGTTGACCGTGGGTAATTGAAACTATAGAATGTGAAACGACAGATAAGGTGGGACTACTGTACCTACTGACAGCCCTGAGTCCCGCTTAGAAGATGTCAGCAGGTTCAGCCCGGTGGCTCACACCCTTAATCCCAGCACTTTGGGAGGCTAAGGCAGGAGGATTGATTGAGGCCAGGAGTTTGAGACCAGCCTGGGCAACACAACAAGGCCCCGTGTCTACGAAGAAGAAAACTTAGCTGGGCGTGGTGGTTCTTGTAGTCCTGGCCACTCAGGAGGCTTAGGCAGGAGGTTCTTTTGAGCCCAGGAATTCAAGGCTGCAGCAAGCTATGCCCAGCCTGGGAAACAGAGTGAGACTGTGTCTCTAAATAAATAAATAAATGTCTATTTTTAAAGATGCCAGCAGTGATTAAGAGTCACCAGGAACAGCAGATCTAGAAGCAACTAGGAAAAAACTAAGGAGTCCAACTTTTATTTCAGGGCAAAATAGATTTTATAGCAAAAGAATGGAGAGAAGAGAAATCTATTCAGGACGAGAGTAGCTGACTGCTGAAATCACAGGAAGGAGAAATCACAGGGTATCTGACATAGGGCACTCTCCATAGGGCCCTTCACCAAGGGGTCAGGACTCAATAAAGGGAAGTTTTTCACTTAACTCTCCCCCTAAATACACACACACACACACACACACACACATATACACACATTGCACTTTGCTACAGAGTTTCTTTCCTTTGCCTCATCCTCCAATTAAGACCTTTGTAGCAGATGTATCCAAGAGGACAAGTCACGGCACAAGGACCTCGTCTTCCTCCTAGACTTTGAGAAAGCATGTATGAATCACTTCAAAAATACTTCCCACTGGAGGATTTCTTTGGCTCTTATCCTGAAAATAACAGTGAGTTATCTTTAGTGCTGACTCAGCCTTCAAAAGAACCTACTACAAATCCAGAACCACAACAAGAAACATGGGAATTTTGTCTCTCTTCAAAATTCATTTTGAATTATCTCTCATTTTTAGTTTAAGGAACTCCTGTAACTTGACTAATTATACGTTTGCCTAACTGAAAGCTTTACGGTATTATAATTCTCAAGATAGTGTTTTATAAATATTAATCCCATTGAGTGAATTATTTACATTATCTTGCACTCTCCGGGCAGTATAAATATTGTGTCTAATTTGATTAACAGTCCATTATCACGTGGCAATTTTGGAAGTATCACATGAGCAATGCTGAAATCAGATATATTTGAAATGGCAAAAGGTATTTTTATATGCCAAAAGCTGTATTATTGTAGTTTTAAGACAAATGTGAAGTGCCTTGATGGATTTGACATAGTAACTTGATGTTTACCTGAATACATTTGAATTGGAATGTTTAAAACAATAGAGTATCAGAAAGATTAAAAGGTCTATCTTGGTATTTTGAGCCATTAGACTTCTTCCTCTTCCCCTACACAGGTAACTCCCCGTCCACAAATCCAGGCAGGACCTGGAAAAGGCTGGCAATGTGGACCAGTGGTAAGAATGTGGCTTTTAAAGCTCAGGGTTAGCACTTACCAGCAGACCCTTTTGAAGCCTTGATTTCCATTGTAATGGGCTAGGTGATTTACACCTACCTCCAGGAACAGTTGAGATGATCAATAGGAAATCACATCATTAGGATAAAGGAACTACACAAAGGGGATTTGGGAGACAACATTTTGCATTTGTTAGACATGCAGGCTCTGAAACCAGCTGCCTAGGTTTGAACCTCTGTCTCTGGCTAAACAGGGAAACCCAAGTCTCAGTTTTCCCATTTTTAAAATGGGGACAATCATAACATCTCCTCCTGGGTAGTCAGGGAGATTCAAGGAGTTAACTCAGGCAAGGCTCTTGGCACTGGAATTGCTCAGGCTACATTAGCTAGGACCATTATTTTGTTTAAAACAGTGACCACTCCCGTAGGTGTCAGTCAGCCTGTGTTCACAGCTGTGTGCTGGGAAGTCCAGTGGGACCTCTAACTCACCAGGCCCAAACCCAAATCCACCACCTCCTCCCCTCCTTCTCATTTCACCGTTGATCCCATTGTAACACCGGCCCTCCCCCAGCCAGCTCCAGTTCCCCTTCCCCTCCCACATCCCACACTCCAGGAGGCACAAATCCAGAGACCTCCTTCTCCCTGTGCAGTCCTCAGGCTCCACCCCATGAAGCCCTGGGTCAGGGTCTCACAGTCCCAAGACTGCACAGTGGCCACCTCGCTGACCTTCCTGCCCTGACACCAGCCCCAAAGATGCTGCCATCGCACAGGTCTCTTTGCAGCTCAGTCAGTACCCCTGACTTCTGTTTCCTACAGAATCAGATCTAGCACAGCAGGCCCAGGCTGGGAGATGTTCCCTCCTGCCTTCTCCGCCACTTCTTCCCTGGCATCTGGATATGCTGTTTCAGTGGAAGGACAAGGACGTGGCAGCCTCCTGCCCACACCATCACATTCCGATGCTGGGCCTTTGCTCACCTCTTCCCTCTGCCTGGAATCCCTCCTGAGTCCCCTTGCATGTTTATGGTTTCCTTCTCACTCCTGGGTCTAGTTCTCAGAGCCCACTCTTCAGAGCAGTGAGTCCCCCGCCCCCAGGCAATACCAAGGCATGCTGATTTCTCTGCCCCATAAAGCAGATGCAGGACCAGCTACATAATCTGCAGGTTCGGTGCAAAATGAAAATGCGGGGTCCCTTGCTCAAAATTATATTTTCCTGGATTGCTCTTGAGCCCGTTATCTGAAGTGAGGTGACACAAGATCGGAACAATGGGCTCCACATGTACTCGTCATCAGATTGGTACTGACTGATTAACGCTATGGTGCTCACTGGTGGTGATGTTCTCCAGGGATTAGGGGGTTGGGGGGTAGACTCACAACTGAGGGACGGGGTGAACATTGTAGACTGGAAGGGCATGCCTCTAACCCTTGCTAGGGAGAGGCAAAGATATAAAATGTAACAAAAGTGTCTCTATTCTCATAATTTCCTGAAATAAAAAAAAAAAGAGCACTTAAAAAAAAAAGAATGCCAGTTGAGGGACATTCTACAAAATACCCGACCAAGAGTCCTTGAAACTGTCAAGGTCATCAAAAACAAAGAAAGGCTGAGAAACTGTCACAACCAAGAGGAGCCCAAGGAGTCATAATTACTGTATGCAATGTGGAATCCCAGCTTGGGATCCCAGAACAGAAGGACATTTGGTAAAAACTAAGGAAATCTGAATTACCTTTACTGCATAATAATGTATCAATATTGGTTCATTAATTGTAGGAAATGCACCCATACTATGTAAGAATTCAGTACTAAAGAAAACTGGGTGAGGGGTATATGAGAACTTTGTGTACTATATTTGCCATTTTTCTGTAAAACTAAAACTGTTCTAAAATTAAAAGTTTGCTTTAAAATTTTTTACTTTTTAAAAATTAACAACAATAAAGGATTTCGAGAAAGCTACAGCAGAGAGGATAAGTAAATTGTCCAAGATAGAGTCAGGATTTGAATCCAGATCTGCCTGACCCCAAGGCTTTTGAGACTAACTGCTTATACCACCTGAATACCAAGGAGAAGACCTCCCCCTTAGGGGAAGAGAGAGGATGGTAGAGGGGGATGGAAGGAGGAAGATTGTCACAATATTTAGTAGAGTCACAGTTTAATGACCGAGGCCACTATATACAGTATGATTGCATTTATATGAAATTTCCAGAATAGGCAAATCCATAGAGACAGAAAGTAGATTAGTGGTTGCAGGGGCTGGGGGAGGGGAGAAAGGGGAGGACTGCTTAACAGGTATGGGGTTGCTTTTTGGGGTGATGAAAATGTTCTTGAATTAGTGGCGATGGTTGCACAACATTGAATACACTAAAAACCACCGAATTATACACTTTAAAATGTTTAAAATGGTAAATTTTATGTTATTTAAATTTTATCTCAATTAAAAAAAAAAAGAGTACAGGTTTGAGACCCCTTCCGTCTGGATGGGAATCCCCCACCGCACCATTTACCAGCTGCGTGTGACCTTGAGCAAGCTGCCTCTGTGCGCCTCAGCTCCATCATCCGGTAGATGGGGGTAGTGACAGTACCTCTCATAGGTTGTCGGCATACAGAGGATTTAGGGAGGCACCTGGCACACAGCAATCGCTCTACGTTAGCTATAATCACGTTATTCCAAAGAGATGGCAAAGCAAGGGCTTCAACCTCAGACTGCCCCCCCTCGCCTGGGTCTGGAGTTTGGGGTCTGTTCCGAGCGGGACGACTCAGAGGAGGAATCGGGAACTCACCCCCAAGCCTCCCCCTCAAGATCCTGCAGAGCGAGGCGTCCGGGAGCCTCTTCCCGCGACAGCAGGGCAGAGACCCTCGCCCCGGGCCACCCGCCGCCCGGGAGGAGGCGGAGCTGCAGCGCGCCGCCTAGTGGCCCCGCGAGCGCGCGGCCGGCGGACAGGGAGGCGCCAACCTCAAGCCGCGGCCACTGCTGCGGGCGTCCCTACAGCGGCTTTTAAATCATAATTGGTATGAAATAGGCCGTTTCTCTTCAGCTCGATTAGGGGCTTTATGCATATCCTTTTTAATCCTGTGAGGCAGTTATTGTTCCCATTTTACAATTGTGGAAACTGATGATTAGAAATGTTTGGTAATTGGCCCGAGATCTCCCAGCCGCTAAGAGCAGCCCCCCAGGCCTAGGGCCACACCTATCAGCTTAACTCTACAGATTCTAGAACTCTTTCTCCTACACACTCTTCTGGGTTGAGAGAAGAGAGGGTAGCCGGTGGAAGCATCTGCAACCCCCACTAGGGGTCAGAGCCTGCTCCAGGACTGAGTTCAGAGCAGCGGTAGGGCACCTCCAGCCTCAGAACCCTGGGGTTGGGGGATCCCCGGAAATGGGGGGGAGGTAGGGGGCTTCTTCCAGTTCTCACTTGGCAAGACTGGAAGCCCTTTGACCATTAACCCCTCTTTCCCCAGCCTCATTACTGTGCTCGCTCAATCAATGTTGCTTGCATTCCTACTGTGTGGAGGGAAACCGTCTTAGGTGCTGGATCCATCATGGGGAACACACCTGAGGCAGAGGCCTTGCCAATTCTTCACCCATCCCAGGGAACGTTGTGGCTCAGGGCCATCTGACCCCTCTGAAGCCCTTTCCCTGACCCCAGCTGAGGGCCAGCACTCTGAAATGCCTGGGCTGGGGAGGAGCCGCATCTGCAGTGGCTTGCTCAGCAGCAGGTGGCTGTAGAAGGGGCATTCTCCCAGAGACTCGGGGCAGGACGAGGGGCGCAGTGGAGTTAGGGAGAGATTTCCAATGTGCTAAGCCCCCACCCTGTGCTGGAGCCTGGGAGGGAAAGCAGGGCCCAGGACACCTCCCATGAGCAGGAATTGAGAGTATTTTGGCTGAGGAGGGAAGTGGGCAGGGACTGGCAGGAGGGGAAATGACTGCCCTCCTTTTGTTTGCACCCCCCCCCCAGCCCCACCCCCTTTTCTCTCCAGCCAGGAATTAAACAAATCCACAAAACCTGATACTTGGACTAGAAGGACCTGCCAGATACACTTTACCACCTAAACACCAAAGTTCCAAGGACTAGAACTTTTGAGAAAAATCTCCAATGTCCCACTGGCTTTCTGCCATGGAGGGAGGGAGAGAGAGAGAGAGAGAGAGAGAAAGAAAGAAAGAACACACAAGTGCATGCTGTGGTCTCTGCTGGCCGCCCTGTCTCTGCCGAGGTTCCTGCTGAGCTCTCTAGCATAAAATGTCCTTGACCATGAGCCTGTGTCCAGGGGATGACAGTCAGATGTGGGTCTTGGTACACATGTGCCTATATGTGCTTCCTAGCAGCAGTTACGTAACTGAATATCTGTCTTTACAGTCACCTGCCTGTTTGTCCTTTTAGTTGTGTGTGCCTGTCTATGTGTTTGCTTTTTTTTTAGTCATGTATCTTTGGTATGTGGGTGTCTCTGTAGTTGGATGCTTATTTGTATGTGTGATGTTTCTGGGAGGGTCATTTTGCACTAGTGTATGTTTTCTTATGTGTACCTTTGTAGGTGTGCATGGGGTGGGTGTGTGCATGTGTGTTTGCAGTTCGTGGAAGGGTGGAGCTGTCTGGGTATAACGAGCCACTGACTCTCCCATCCACTGCCCTTGCCTGGGCTGTCCCCAGCCATGCTAAAAATAACCCACTTACCTTTGCCCACATGGACCTTTCTCAATTGGCCAAAGTCCTTCCCCAGGTAGTCCCGATCCACCCATATCCACCCTCCTGATCCTGGGTGCCTCACCAGAGAAGGCTGGGGAGATCAACTGACTGCATGCACCACCACCCCAGAAGCTCTAGACCTAAGCCCATGGGGGGAGTGTGTGTGGAGAGGGTATTGGGCAGTCCTGCCTTCATCTCTCCTCTGGGGAAACAGCTGGGACAGGCCCTTGTTGCTTCTTCGCCCTCACCCTACTAACCAGGTCCCCTTCCAGACAGCAGTTCTGGTCCCCAAGTCCTTTCTCTTCCAATTTAGGAAGCACCTCTGGGGACACTTGGCCCTATTCCAACCCCCCCTCACTGACCTCTCCCTGACTTCCCTCACCCCTTCCTGAAGCAGCCTGCTGCACCTGTATTTGAGGAATGATTCCAGATCCCAGCTCTGGAAAGAGGAAGAATCCCAGGTAGTGAACAGATCAGGGCTAGGTGGAGTAGACCAGTGGGCTGCCTGCCCCTTCTCCCAGCCCAATCCAGCTTGGGGAAGGTGTCAGGGAGGAAGCTCCACAGCTCAGAGAGTTTCTTTCCAATCTCACCTCCCCTGTCCTCTTTACCCAGTCACTCATTCACTCAAAGCTGTGTGATCTCAGACATGCCTCAGTTCCTTCATCTGTAAAATGGGGCTATAAATGGCACTTCAGAGAGTTGTTGAGAGAATTGACTGAGGTGATGTGTAGACAGCGCTTAGCCCTGTGCCTTGGCACATAGAGGATCTCGGCAGATGTTAGCTGATCCACTCATTTTAATGGCTCTGGTTTCAATCCCAAGACACTGCCCATCCTCCAAACCTCACCTGGCCCCACATGCTCCCTGGCCAATCCTTGGATGGTCAGGACTTTCCCCCAGGAATCAGACTGGCTGGGAGGGGAGAATCTTGGAAAGAGATAATATTGACACTTGTGCTGCAGCTGCCATACGTATTTTTCCCACTCAATTCTATACCCCCTTTTGAAATAGCCATCATTAGTCTCCATTTTACAAATGAGGATAAAGGGAGCATCAGAAGGGTTAAGTAACTTGCTCAAGGCCACACAGTAGCTAAGGGGCAGAGCCCAAGTCTACACGGAGCCCCAAAATGGCTGATCCTCCCTTTTGCCCGTTGTCACTTAGGGGCTGGTTTACCACTGCACAGGATCAGCTGGAGGCGGCCCAAGGGGTCTGGTAAAGAGTTCTGCTGAAGGGCGTACAGACACACAGAGCCAACCAGGATGGTCCTAATCTACGCCCAGATTCACATAGCTGTAAGCCCCAGCTTCACTGGGATTTGAGTGTTCTCATTTAGGGAGATTTTTCTGTAAAGACCCCCACATGTGGAAGGCATAGGGCGCAATAAAGACCAAGGAGCCAAAAGCGAGAGTCCTAGGTTTAATCAGAGGGGAAGGCTCACATAGCCAAGCCAATTTTTGCAAATGAAAATTGGGCAGACCCTGCTTCCAGCCGTTCTCCATCGGCCGAGTTTTTCAACGCTCTGGCCCCCCCCCAAGGGTCCCCCAGCTGTGTCGCTGCTGCACGCAGACGGCCGTCGGGTCCTCCCTCGCGGCCCCCCGCAGGCTCCGCCCCCGCCCGCCCAGGCCCCGCCCCGCCGCGCGTTCCCCGCGGCTCGCGAACTCACTGGGGCCGGCGGGCGGCCGCGCTTGGCATTGTGGCGGGCGGCGGGGACCGGCGAGGGCGCCGGAGCCGCGGGCTGCGGCGGGGCTCGGAAAGGCGCTCACGGGGCTCGGACGGCGCGGCGCCGGCCGCTGCGAGCGCCACTGAGCGCTCTCACCTTGGGTCGCGCAACTTGAGAGTCAGGGCGCAGTAGCGCTGGGAGCGCTCGGAGCCGGGGGCGCGCCGGAGCCTGGCTGGAGAGCGGGCGCCGGACACCCATCGCGCTCCGAGCGCCGGGCGGACCTCCGCGCGGCGTGGCTGCCGCTGCCCCCACGGAAGGCACGGGCTGGCGCGGCCGAGCGCCGGGGAGGACGGCGAGGAGGAGGCGGCGGCGGCGGAGACGGCGACGGCGAGACTGGGGCCGGGGAGAGAGCCCTGGGGGAGAGGCGCCCGAGCCGGGCCGCGGGAGCATGTGGGCCCGGAGCGGAGCGCGGGGCGCGCTGCTGCTGGCGCTGCTGCTCTGCTGGGACCTGAGGCTGAGCCAAGCAGGTAGGGAGCGATCGGGCCTGGGGACAGCAGCAAAGAGGACCCTGGCTCCTCTCTCCCCCCTGAACTTGAGGTGGTCCTTCTCCGCGTGGATGCGCGCAGGGAAGCGGCAGGAGCGCCCAAGTTAGAAGGCAGATTTCTCTGCCCACCGAAGTGGGCGATGGCGCAGTCACCTCGCGGGGGGCGCAGGTCAGGGGTTTCACAGTAAGCGGGAAGCTTCCTACTGCCTGAAAGGGATCGCTTCTTTTCCCTGAAACGGGTGTCGGAGTCGGAATCTGAGTCTCCGGGAAGACCCGCCTCCAGGGGACTCCTGGCTCCCAGCGCGCCTGGCTTCGGCGCCGAAAAAAAAAAACTGGCTGCACGGGCAAGGTGCGCGCTCGCTGCCTGTCTCTGGTAACTTCCTAGTCCCGGTCCCGGCTCGCCCAGACTCTGGCGCGCTGCACGGACAGGAACCCGCAGACCAGAGGGAGGGAGGAGAGGCTTGCGGAGTACAGGAAGCGCGCGATCCGCTCTGCCAGCTGGGGGAGGCCGGGTTGAAGGGCTTTGGCTACTGAAAGAGGGAGAGCGAAATTCTGCACACATAGCTTTCTCCGAGATCGCGGGGCCCGCAGGTCTGGAAGGATTTTCTTTCTGGGTGTTGGTGTGTATGTTGGAAGGGGGCGGAGGTACGTAGCGATCCTGTCGAGTTTCCCTTTAAATGGGTCACTGACATTCTCACTGTCCGGGAACAGAATAGGTGCGCTGTCCTCTCTACGGCGCCTGCTCTGGACCCAGCACGATGCCTTCATAGGGTTGGTAGGCTCTTAAAACAAAATCTCCAACCTGCCTCTCCCGCCGTGGATGTGTACGTGTCTCGCTCGTCCTGTAGCTGGACCAGGCGTTACTGACGGCTGCGTCTTCCCGGGCAGCCAGTGGACTCACTGGAGCCAGCCTCTCTCTGGTACCTGAATCCAAGCAGGTGGGCTGGCTGCAGCCGCCTGGAGCCTCGGCTATGGAGCAGGGTGGGGACGGCGGAGGGGTTCATCCTGCACGGAGTGTTCTCTGAGTTGAGGCTGAGAATGGGGCAGGAAAACTGGAGCAGAAAGTGGACGCGATGACGCTGTCCTTCCTCACCACCTTCCGCTTCGATGTTGACATCCGCCCTTCCCCCCACCCCCATAGCCAAAGATTGCTCCTTTTGGAATTAATAATTCCCACGGCCAGGAGTGAGGGCTTGGTTTTAGCACCTCACTTTTTTTTGCAAGCCCTGTGCTGTAAAGTTATGCCACTCCATCATTTGATCCAAGTTAATTATGATTTGGGCAGACTCTGGTATTTACAGCAGTGTTTTGAAGTTGGAAGGTAATGATGGGGAGGGGGCAGGCAGGCTGCTGAATTGACCAACCTTGTTTTAAAGGGCGCAGTTAGACGTGGGAGGGAGGGCCTGGGACGGGGTGTTAGTTTCTGGTTTGAGGGTGTTTGAGGAGGTAATTGAAGAACTGGAGTCTCTGTAAATGGCACATGGGCAGGGTTGAGTGTTGGGAAACTGTTTTTGTACCAGCAGGGCAGTGGGTTCGGGAATAAATCCTGAAGTTACTGGCAGTTGGGGGCGGGGGAGGCTCTGGTAGGCAGGAGAAAGACAGGATTGGTTGCCCTGTAGTTCTTGGGTGGGTGAGCTTGGCCAGGAAGGCTGGAGGTGGCCTGCCTTTCTTTCCTGCTTAACAAAGCTTCCAGCCCCCACCTTCCCCAGAAGAAACCCCAGGCCCAGGGCTTTGATGGATTTGGGCACCAACGGTGCCCAATGAGAAATGGCCTCTAATACCCGGCTTTGATTTCTCACTAGCGAGCAGAAGCAGTGTTGGAATTGTGCTCATTACTTAGCACGGCAGGAGCTGCCTGCCCACCAGCCTGGAGAGGGGCCAACTGGTGGGGTCGGCCTGCAGCCTTCTCATTGCCCAGAATGTATGGCCCTTAGAAACCTGCCTTCAGGAGGGGGACATGTCTCTTCCTCCCACACAATCTCTTTTCTCTAATGCCACAGGCACAGAGCATCTTGCTTTCAGATGTTCTTTGGGCTTTTCCAGTGGATCCCTCATGAATCCCATTTCATTGATGGGGAAAACCAAGGCCAGCCTGCTGGCTTTCCCCGACTCTCGCCTTCACTCAACCACAAATCGAAGACTTGTATGCAGGGCTCCTGTCCAATAGCCAGGCTGATTCAGACCACATTGGATCCTTCCTCACATCCTCATCCACCTCTCAGCCATCAGCCTCAGATTGAGCTAAGACAGGGAAGGCTGTTGCTACAGAGAGGGCTCTTTCCTGGGGGTGTCCCAGCCCACTTCAAGTGACAGGCACCTCTCTCCTTTCCCCCACCTCCATCCCCAGTGAATATGGGAATGAGCTCCCTTAATAGCACCAAGAATTTTTTTAAGCCAGAAAGTAAGTCTGTTGGTAGACAAATCAAAACTGGAACCATAAAACCCCAACCCTACAAGGAGATGTTAGCAAGTGGCTGGCCAGGAGAGGCCACTTCAAAAGCTTTAGTTGGTCCTGGAAATCTCATTCCACCCCCAACCCTCAGCCTTTCCTGGAGCTTTTAATGAGCCTTTCCTTGGCCTCTGGCTGGGATGGTTGAGAAGGAGCAGAGGTGTCATGATTATACTTCTCTTTAAAGTGCAATTAAGACCAGAGTTTTTCTAGTGTCTCTGCTTTGTGTGCGTGTGTGTGTGTGTGTGTGTATGTGTGTGTGTGGTGTGATGGCCTGTCCTCCTTGTCTCCCTCTACACTCACTATAGCAAACAGCCATCTCATTTAAACAAATGGAAAGTCAAGTGTCTTAATGGGTTTCCTCATTAAAATGAAAGTACCACTGCAGGGGAGGAATTTCTCCTATAATGTCTCTCCTCTGCCTCTTTCCCCTCCTCACCCCCAAACAGGAAGTTCTGTAGGATAAAATTTAAAATAAAAATTCCCCTTTGTTCCAATCCACTTATTTAACTGTTGAAGCTTTGGGACAGGCCCAACTTGAGCAGGGTCACACTGGGACTCAGGGGTAGAGCCGGGATTTGAGCTCAGGCCTCACAAACCTCAGTCTAGTGCTTTGGGCTCCTTCATTCCACCTGGGCTGGAGACCCACAGTCAAGGATCTGGATTCTGAAATTGAAGCACCACCTAAGACAGGCAGCTAAAGGTAAGATTGCTTTGCTAGGTGGGTTAGACTGAGACTTGTAGCTGGGTGGGGCAAAGAGGGTCAAGTTGGGAGCATGGACCCAGGAGAGGTGGAAGGGGCAAGGCCAAGCGACAGCAGTGAAGCTCTCAGACCACGCAAGTGCCCAAAGGTGTTCCTGGTCCCCCCACCCCCAAGCATTGATCTGAGTCACTGTGCTGGTCTGGGGAAGTTAAGACAGATAGATCACAAGCCAAGCTGCTCTGGGCTGCAGGGCTAAATGTTAGCATTTTACAGATCTGCACCCATTTGTATATTGGGGACAGATATGTCTTTAGTTTTTATTTTGAAGCTTTGACAGCCAGTGTCCTTCCCATCCATCTTTGTTACTGAGTTTCTCCTGGACTGAAGGTCCTGCCACCCCAGTCACAGGCGGTGGGGCCTAAGATGAGGTCTGCTTCCCACCGCCCCTTCCCTGAGCCACTAGAGGTTTTCTAAGGAGGGTTGGGGGTGCCTAGGATTTCAGGGAGTGGGGGGAGCTGGATCCCTCTACTCCAGTGCTTAGAGAGCAAGGTTAGTGATTCTGAAGGGACAGTCCTAAGAGCCTTTCCCAGGGCCTGCTAGCTACACGTAAGGTCTGTTGAACCTCAGAGGCCTGCAAAAAAGGGTGGAGGGGCTGGCTCATAGGGTGGGACTTGGGGTTGGCGACCCTGGGCCCAGGACAGCTGCTGCCCCAGAGGGCAGGGAGGAGAAAGCGTCCCAGGCCCGAGCACTTCTCTTGGCCTCCTCCTCCTTCTCCTCACCAGTTTCCTAAACAGCTTCCACAAATAGAGTCATTAAAGCTGTGAAGGCAAAATGAAACCAAACAAGTGTGTTCTGTGCTTTTCTGTTTCTTTTCTTTCCTTTTTTTTTTTTTTAAGGAAATTTAAAGTACCGTAATTAGAATAATACCGGGAGAGGGCAGTTTCCGCAGGCCAGGGCAGGGCGATCTCCCCATCGCTGGAGCGGGGCTCCCAAGTTGGGGCTGGGGCGCCACCTCCTGCCCCCTTCGGGCCTGCGCTCGGCGGGAGTAGTTCCGCGCCCGACCCGCTTTCGTGAGCCGGGGCCAGGTGAGCCCCTCCTGGGGCTTTTTGGGAGAAGGCTGGCACCCGAGCTGGGTGGCGCTGGGTTGGAGCTCCGGCCCAGTCGCGGCGCCCCCGCGGGCAGACAAGCCCGGGCGCAGCGCGCTCAGCCACAGGTCCCCACGGCGCCCCTTTCTCCCGGCTCCTGGTCTTCGGCGATGCTGATAGCGGCGAAAATATTTGCTGAAGTGCAGGCATAAATCAGCCGGCTCCCCGCCCCCCCCTTTGTTTCCTCTTCCTTTTCTCCAAAAGCACTGGGCTGCCCATTTACCCTTCCCGGCTGTAGCCCTTCCGCAGCTGGGGGGCTGGGTTCCTGGGTTCTGTGCCCGCCAGCAGCCCCCCATCTCCTGCACCCCCTCGGCCCCCTCGCCACCTCCCTCCCCAGCCGAGCTAAATCGGTCTGCAGGAGCCCCGGGAGCTCTAACGCCACCGCCACCGCCTCCCCCCTCCTTCTCACCTCCCAGAACAGGCTGCCCCCAGCGCCTCGCAACTTCCCCGGCGCTGCACGGCTCGTTTTTTTCAGGGAAGGCAGGCCTGTGGGTGTGAGAGTATGTATTAAAGAGTGTGTAGGGGTGAGCGTGTGTATGGAGGTGGGTGGAGGTGGGAGTGTGCGGTGGGAAGGGAGTGTGGTGTGGTGTTGGGGTGTTAGTCGTGTGTGGAGGTGTGGTGTGCGTGGGGTGCGCGCGGGAGATGGATGTGTGTGTTGAGGCCGGTTGTGCCTTTTGTATATGGGGATGTGTGATGTGTACGGCTCAATGTGTGTGTTTGGGTGTGTGTGGATGTGGCGTGTTTGTGTATAAATAGATATGCATATGTGGGGACAGTGAGTCACCACCAGGCATGGGAAGCTCCATCCGTTGTATTGTGTCGGGGATTCCTCTTCAGGATGGGGCCCAGGCCATCTGCCCTCCAGCATAAGGAGACCTCATTCTGCCCTGCACCTGGGACAGAGAGCGGGTGTGGCCAGGTTCTGCCGATGGAAAGGCACAGGACGGCTCACCATGCCGCAGGAAGATGGAGTGGGCCTGCCTGCAGGTGTGTCCTGGTGCTCCAGAGGGAGAAAGGGTGGGCATGCTTGGGCTCCTGCGCCCAGAAGGACCTGAGTCCCAGACCCCGGGTCTCCTGCAGTCTGCTCCCAGGGTACCCAGGGCAGTGGGAGGGGCTGTGGTTTGGAGATGTGCTCTCTGACCTCAGTCAGCTCCTGCTTCAGCTTGTCTCCCTCCAGGAGGAGTGAGGGCTTCTCTGGAATTTGCTGGAGAATGGGCCAGCAGAGCGTAAGTGAGTGGATCCTAAAGGAGAGCCACATCTCAGGCAGGCGTGGCTGGGGCCTGGACTCACAGTGGAAGCAATGGGAAGTGGACACACACACGCAAACGCTCGTGCTAGACTCACCGTCCCTACCACTTCCTTGATCACAGAAGGGCTCCTCTGCTCACCCAGGTGTGCCCATACAAAGGACTGCCATCACTTTACGTCTAGGGTAAGATGTGCCGTCCTGGAGCAGGCAGGCCTATGGGAAAGTCATGACCTTAGCAATGTGCATGTTGCTTTGCAGTTTACAGAACCTTTCACTTGTGAAGCCTCACTTTGTCCCTGTGAGAATCCCACCAGGGAGGTGGATGCCCACTTAGGAAGCTGCAGAGGCAGGACTGGGACCCAGGTCAGAACTCCTAAGCGGCCGTGGCCCTAACCGTCGAGAGGTCGGTCACTGTTGAGGGGTAGCGTGCTTATGTCCACTCTAGACATGTTAAATGGCATTCAGAGAGTCCTGGATGCCACAGGAGGACAACAGTCAGCATGCAGGGAAGAGTGTGGCAAAAAGTAGCGATCCTAAGCCTTAGGGCTTCCTGGGAGGGGATGACAAGGGTCAGACCCTGACTCTCCTTTTCAGATCTTTCTGGGAGAGGATGGGGTGGAGGCTTAGCTAGCTGGGCACCTGGCAAGGGTGCCAGCCTGACCTTGCCGCTTCAGGAAATTTGGCCTCTTAGCATCTGCTCTGGTTGGGGCCCTCTTGGGGTGGGCTCTGACCCTTGGGGAACCAAGGCCCTGGCCCGTTGCCCCTCCCAGCATCCCGGTTCAACTACGTGCCTTGGGGCCAGCCCTCTCAGCTACTTCTGACTCCGTGGGCCAGGACCTGGGGCACGGGCTTGAGACCAAAAGATTTCTTTTCCTTTGATCCCTCTCTGTGGCTCTTGAAAATGGAGTGAGCCCAGAAAATGCTTTTTAATCACTGGTAGGGAACGTGTTGGGGGTGGGGCAGAGGGAGGTGTTCCTTTGCTTTCTGCCATGCGTCCGCCAGGGAACACAAAGTGGATGAGCAGGGAAGGATGGCGTCCTCTGCCCAGCCACTTCTGCCAGCCAGTCAGAGGGGAAGGCTCATTTGTCATCTCTACCTCTGGGAAGCCCCCAGCTGTTCTGTCCCCACATACCCCTCTTCACAGAAGCCCCTCCCCAGGGCCTTTGCTGCAGGTACAGAAGGGTGAGTGGCACTGCCAACTGGAATTTTGAGGTTAACATAGCCTCCCAGCATTGTCACTCACTGGGTGGCCTTGGGCAGCTCACCAAACTGCAGTGTGCCTCTGTTTGCTCATCTGTAAAGTGGGGATGATACCAATATCATCCTGATGGAGTTGCTTTGAGGATCACATGAGCTGATCTGATGTATGATGAAGCCCTTAGCATGGTGCCCACACGCGGTGAGCACTCTGGGACTGTTGGCACACAGCCTGATCCGGAGAGAACCTGCGATGCAGAGTTGTCCTCCTCCAAGAGAGTAAGAGCACGAATGCTCAGCACTCCTGGCCTAGGAGTTAGGAAACTCTGGTTCTTGCCTTTCATCTACTGTGTGACCTTGGGCAAGTGTCTTTCCCTCTCTGGGTCCTGGTTGCTTGGCCTGTCTCCCAATCTGTGAGTTTGGAGTGGGGGAGAGATGGAAGGATGATCCTTAATAGATGTGGGGTTTTTTTGTCTGGTTCTATCTGAAGAGGCCCCAGCAGCTAGCTAGCAAGAAACAGAGGTAGCCGAGGCCCAGAACCAATTGTGTTTACAGAGGCCCTTCCAGAAAGTCAATATATTGACTGGAATGCCCTTGTGCGCAGGATGCGGCCCTGGGTGTCTCTCTCTCTCTCTCTCTCCATATCCATCTCTGCGAGGCCATAAATCACCCTCTAGGACCTTGGTCCCCTTTTCCTGCTCCATAAGCATCTCCTGTATCAGAGACCAAGAGCCCCAGATGCCAAGCAGGGCCTGGGAGGCGGAGAAGGACCTTACCAACGGAGCCATCCTGGGAATGTGAGAGAAGAAGCACTTGGGGGGGGGGGGGGGGGGGGGGGGGGGGGGGGGGGGGGGGGGGGGGGGGGGGGGGGGGGGGGGGGGGGGGGGGGGGGGGGGGGGGGGGGGGGGGGGG
>CAUYRT010051844.1:0-25436 GCA_963574885.1 Lepilemur ruficaudatus | reverse complement strand
ATTTTAAGAAGATTACTGGATTACATAGATGGCTCATACCTTAAAATTATCAAGTCCATTCATGACAAACCTACAGCCACTATCACACTGAAGGGGGAAATATGGAAACCATTCCCACTCAGAACTGGAACTAGACAAGGTTGCCCACTATCACCACTTGTATTAGACATAGTGCTCAAAGTCCTTGCTATAGCAATTAGACAAGAGAGACGTATATCAAGGACGTCCAAATGTGGGCAGATGAGATCAAACTCTCACTCTTTGCCAATGATATTATATCTAGAAAACCCCAAGGATTCATCCAAGAGACTCCTAGAATTGACAAATGAATTCAGTAAAGTCTCAGGTTACAAAATCAATACACACAAATCAGAGGCATTCAAATATGCCAATAACAGTCAAGCCAAAACTCAAATCAAAAATGCAATACTTTTTACAATAACCTCAAAGAAAATTAAATATCTAGGAATATATTTAACGAAAGATGTGAGAGAGATATATACAGGTTGAGCTATGAAACACTAAGAAAAGAAACTATAGAAGATATAAACAGATGGAAAAATCTACCTTGCTCATGGATTGGTAGAATCAATATCATTAAAATGTCCATACTACCTAAAGTAATCTACAGAACTAATGCAGCCCCTATCAAAGTACCATCATCATTCTTTACAGATCTAGAAAAAATAATTTTATACTTTGTATGGAACCAGAGAAGACCTTGTATAGCCAAAGCAATCTTAAGCAAAAAGAACAAACTGTGAGGTATCAGTCTACTAGATTTCAAACTGTGCTACAAGGCTATAATAACTAAAACAGCATGGTACTGGCACAAGAACAGAGACATAGACCTTTAGAACAGGACTGAGAATCTAGAGATGAAACCATCCACATATGGTAATCTAATCTTTGACAAAGCAGACAAAAATATACATTGGGGAAAAGAATCTCTTTTCAACAAATGGTGCTGGGAAAACTGGATAGCTACATGTTGAAGAATGAAACTGGATCCCCACCTCTCACAAAAATCAATTCAAGATGGATAACAGACTTAAACCTAAAGCATGAAACCTTAAGAATTCTAGAAGAAGATGTTGGGAAGACCCTTTCAGACATCAGTCTAGGCAAAGAATTTTTGAGGAAGACCCCCCAAAGCAATCACAGCAGCAACAAAAATAAATAAATGGGATCTGATCAAATTAAAAAGCTTTTGCACAGCCAAAGAAACTATCATTAGAGCGAACAGACAGCCTACAGAATGGGAGAAAATATTTGTTCTCTACACATCCGATAAAGGACTGATAACAAGAATCTATCTAGAACTTAAAAAAATCAACGAGAAAAAAATCAAACAACCCCATCAATAAATGGGCAAAGGAAATGAACAGAAACTTTTCAAAACAAGACAGAATGGCCAGCAAACATAACAAAAATGCTCAACATCTCTTATCATTAGAGAAATGCAAATCAAAACCACAATGAGATATCACCTAACCCCAGTGAGATTGGCCTCTATCAAAAAATCCCAAAACAACAAATGCTTGCGAGGATGTGGAGAAACAGAACACTCTTACATTGCTGGTGGGACTGCAAATTAGTGCAACCTTTGTGGAAAAGAATTTGGAGATACCTCAAATAGCTAAAAATAGAAATACTATTTGATCCAGCAATAGCACTATTAGGCATCTACCCAAAAGAGCAAAAGATATTCTATAATAAAGACATCCACACCCAAATGTTTATGGCAGCACAATTCACTATTTCAAGGATGTGGAAACAACCCAAGTGCCCATCAATTCATGAGTGGATTATTAAAATTTGGTATATGTATACAATGGAATATTATTCAATTATAAGAAACGACAGTGATCTAGCACCTCTTGTATTTTCCTGGATTGAGCTTTAGCCCATTATACGAAGCGAGGTATCACAAGATCAGAAGAATAGGCTCCACTTGTACTCGCCATCAAATTGGTACTGACTGATTAACACTATGGTGCTCACATGGTAGTAATATTCTCCAGGGATTAGGGGATTTGGGGGGGAGGGGTAAACTCACAACTAACTGACACGGTGAGCATTATAGAGGGGAAGTGCATGCCTCTAACCCTCACTTGGGTGAAGCAAAGACATAAAATATAACCAAAATGTCTGTACCCTCATAATACCCTGAAATTAAAAAAAAAAAATTACTGGATTAAAAGGCATGAATATTTACCCGTCTCTTGCGCAATGCTAGTTTGCTATCCCAACCATTTTCTCTATTTTAATGATACCAGCAGTAAGTATATAAGTTTCCCTGCAGCATCATCAGCCTTGCGTTTTATTTTGCCTTTCTTTTTCCTGATTTCTAATTTGACCAATTAATAAAATTAAAAATTAAACTTGAGACCAATACACATGAGCTTAGGGCCTCCTAACATTCAGCTATCACTGGTGGAATCAAATGTACTGTTTACGAGAAGGCAACTGATATTGGTATAACTGGACCTGCTTTAGGCAGAAGTGTAGCAGAACTGCCACACCTTGATGGGTAGGTAGCTCTTGCTTGTACTCTATGATAGCTTTAATCTTTTCTTTTTCTTTCATTTTTAAATTTCATTTTGAAAAATTTGAGACATAGACAAAAGTTGACAAATCAATATAATAAATGTCTATATACTCTGTCAAAATTCACCAATTTTAAATGTTTGCTACGTTTGCTTTAGTGTGTGCTCTCACTCTACAGACACACAAATATTGTATGCACACACATACTTTATCAATTTTTGAATTTTCTGTTGAATCTTTTAACAGTAAGCTGCAGATGTCCAGTCTCTCTAAATACTTTAGCATACCTCTCATAAAAATAAACATTCTGGGAAAAGAGGTTAGTCTTAAACTAAATATAGAGAATTGAGAAGAAATGGTCAGTAGATGTGTCAATAAGGTTTCTGAATAAGTGGTTTAATCAGATCAGTAATTTATATTTTATGCCTTTAGCAAGGGAATATACATATATACAAACAACACACATACACTCATACATATATATAATGCATAGTGTGCATATACTAAATATGACAAATAAAAGCAGTGTTTACAATAGCTATCAAAAATATCAAGTCAGAGAAGCAATTCCTCAAACTCATAAGAACTAAAATGATAATGTCATTGTTATACTGCATGATAGCCATTCACTTGCTACTATGCAATTATTATACAGTGAGAAGAACATACTCTCTGTAAACATCCTCTGTGAAGAGATGATTCCATACCTTAGAGCAGTGGTCCTCAATCTTTTTGGCACCAGACACCAGTTTCATGGAAGATAATTTTTCCATGGACCAGAGGTGTGTGGGCAGGATGGTTTCAAGCACATTACATTTATTGTACATTTTATTTCTATTATTACTGCATTGTAATATATAACGAAATAATTATACAACTCACCATAGTGCAGAATCTAATGCCGCCACTGATCTGACAGGAGGTGGAACTTAGGCTGTAAATACACGAAGCTTTGCTGGCTCACCTGCCACTCACCTCCAGTTGTGTGGCCTGGTTCCTAACAGACTATGGACTGGTACCAGTCCACAGCCCGGGGGGTTAGGGAGTATAGCTTTAGAGCATGGGAGTTATACATTAGATACTGTAGCAGTGCAGCAGAATATTCACTGCAACTAATTTAGATAAGTACACCTATACAGATAAAATTTTCTGAAAGGTTAGTACAAAACTACATCCTTTCTAATCAATAATTTTTTTACATTCAATTATATGCCCATAAATGGCTAAGGAGGATTTTTTTCTCAAGTCTGTACAAAACTAAACAAACCCGGCAGTACAACCTGATCATCTCCACTGTGATAAAATTTGGTATTCTATACATTTCAGGGTGTTTGGTTTTTAATCAGACTTTTTTAAAGTCTTTAAAAATAAATTAAAATCAGACATTGAACTCTCTTATAGACAAGTTCCAAAGGGGCAAAATAAAAATTAATGAACTAGGCTGCATGTATTTTACCTAACTGAAAAAGAAAAAACTAAAAAAGCTAGACAAAATGTATAAAGCATCAACTCTCAGGACACTGGACATCAGGCAACAAAGGACAATGACCCTTAAGAGAAGGGAAACCAAAGAGGTTAGCCCAATGATTGCACCCAATTTACTACCTGGAGAAAGTTCATGGGTTGTAGCAAAGGAAACCTAGGCAAAACCTACAGACTTCCTGAGTTGAAAAGACAAAGCTCCTAGGAGTATGGAAAGCCAAAGAGGCTAGAGTATGCAGGGTCAAGTATTAGAAATAAAAGAGGCAGACAGGGAAAGAACCACTGAAATATGCAGAGGGTCCCCGTTAAACGTTCAGTTACCAGTACATGCATGCAGAAATACACACACACACACACAAGAGAAAAACACCTAAAAGTAATAGAAGGAATAGTGTCCAAAGCTCACAAAGGACAAGAAATAATGCCTACTCCCAACAGCCAGAGTGAAAACTCATAATGCATAGGCTATATGGTAGAGTGCTGCAAAAGGTCCTATTTCAGTAATGAGGAAAAATTAACCCTAGACAAAACACTGTCCTGGTCCCAAAATTTAAAGGCAATACCCCAAAAGATCAAACTGTTTCCAGGTAACTTACCCATATCCCAGAATAAAGCTGAAGGATATTTTTATAAATATTAAAATTTTTATGAATATAAAAAATACCCACCTCCCAACAAGGTAAAATTCACAATGTCTACAATTCAATAAAAAATTATCAGACATGGAAAGCTCTATTCCAGTCCCCCAAGCCATGGTTTCCTTTTACAAAAAAAAAAAAAGGAAAGGTAGGAAAAAGAGGAGAGGGAAGGGGAGGGCAAGGGAGAAAGAAAATAATCTTGTAACTGAAAAAAAAATTATCAGGTATGCAAAAACAAAACAAAACAGGAAAATATAATCCATAAGGAGAAAAATCAACAAATTTATACCAATCCAAAAATTACACAGATGATAAAATTAGTAAACACACTGACACAGTTATTATAAATGTATTGCATATGTTCAAATAAAGAACACACTGAAAATACTAAGTAGAAAGTATAAAATAAAAAAATAAAATTCAAACTTTTAGAGAAGAAAACTACAATGTCTATAATTTTTTTAAAAAGGGGGCACTAAATGAGATTAACAGCAGATAAGCCATTTCAAAAGGAAAAAAAGGCCAGTGAATGCCTAGGCACAGCTATAGGGACCTAAAATAAAAGCAGAAGGAAAATAGAAGAAAAAGAGATGAATGCAGCATCAATTATAGGACAACCTCAAGTGGACAAATGTCTGTATTCTGAGTTTTGACTGAGAGAAGAAGAAGAAAACAAGACTAAATATCTAAAGAACTAACGACCAAAACGTTTTTCAACTTTGATCAGCACTATAAGCTTATACATACAAGAAGATTAATAAACCCAAAGCATAAGAAACATGAAGAAAACTACCAAGGCACATGATGATAAAACTGCTTAAAATCTGTGATAAAAATAAAATGTTAAAAACAATCAGAGGGGGAAAAAAAGAATATATTACATGTGGGAAACAAAAAAAATGAAGACAGTGGATTTCTTTAAAAAAAAAAAAAGAAAAAGAAAAAAGAGAAGAGAAAACCAGAAAGACAGGAGAGAATGGAGCAAAATCATTAAAGAACATGAATGTCAGCCTAGAACTCTTTATCCAGTGAAAATATCTTTCTAAAACAAAAACAAGATACCCTTTTTTTTTCAGACATAAAGAACTGAAGGCATTCATGACCAGGACACCTGCATTACAGGAAATGTTAAAATAACTCCTTTCAGGAAGAAGGAAAATGATACTATATGGAAACTTCAATCTACACGGAAGACTACAGAGAAGTGGAAATGATGATAATGTTGAATAAATACAAAGGTTTTTTTTTCTAATATTTAAATCTCTTCAGAAGAACTTTTGTTTAGAGCAAAAATGATGACAACGTACTGTGAGGTTTACAATCTATGTAAAAGTAAAATATATGAGAACAATAGCACAAAAAAGAGAAGAGCAAAGGAAGTATATTGTTTTAAGGTTTTTATACTATATATGTAATATAATATTACATAAAGGTAGACTGTGATAAGTTAAAGATGTCTCAAGGGAAATTTTAAAATATCTTGAAATAAATGGAAATGAAAATATACATATCAAATATGTGGGATGAAGCTAAAGCAATGCTTAATAGAAATGTATAGCACTGAATTCTTATATTAGAAAAGAAGAACTATCTAAAATCAGTTAACTACAGCTCCCACCTTGAGTAACTAGAGAAAGAACAAATAAGCCTTAAGTAAATAAAAGAAAGGAAATGATAAATATTATAGCAGAAATCAATGAATCAAAAACAGAAAAACAATAAAACAAAAAGCTGATTCTTTGAAAAGATTAATAAAATTGATGGACCTCTAGCTAGGCTGACCAAGCCAAAAAGAGAGAAGACACAAATTACCAATATCAGAAATGAAAGACAGGACATACTGATCCCACAGACATTAAAAAGATAAAGGAATATTATAAACAACTCTAGGGCCATAAATTCAACAACTCAGGAGAATAAACCAATTCCTTAAAAGATACAAGCTACTAAAACTCACTCAAGAAAAAAAAATCAGATAACTGGAATAATCTCATATTACCTAAAAAAATTAAATTTTACATAAGCCTTTCAAATAATAAAATTCCAGATAGTTTCAGAACTATTTAAGAGGAGAAATTTTGGCCGGGCACAGTGGCTCATGCCTGTAATCCTAGCACTCTGGGAGGCCGAGGCAGGCGGATTGCTCAAGGTCAGGAGTTTGAGGCCAGCCTGAGCGAGAGCGAGACCCCGTCTTTACTAATAATAGAAAGAAATTAATTGGCCAACTAAATATATATATAGAAAAAATTAGCTGGGCATGGTGGCAGATGCCGATAGTCCCACCTACTTGGGAGGTGGAAGCTGAAGGATCACTTCAGCCCACGAGTTTGAGGTTGCTGTGAGCTAGGCTAATGCCACGGCACTCTAGCCCGGGCAACAAAGTGAGACTCTGTCTCAAAAAAAAAAAAAAGGAGGAGAAATTTTTCACAACATTTAAGGGAGAAATAATACTAATTCTATCCAATTTCTTCCAACAATAAAAAGAACACTTCCCAACTCATTTTATAATGCCAGCATTATCCTAATACCAAAACCAGGAAAAAACATTACATGAAAGCTATAGGACAATATCCCTCATGAACATATATGCAAAAATCTTCAACAAAATATTAGCAGACAGTATTCAGCAATATATAAAAAGAATACTATTAATGTATCATAGCCAAGTAGAGTTTATTCCAGGAATACAAGACTGATTTAACATTGAAAATCAATTAATGTAACTAACCATACTGACAGACTAAACAAGAAAAGCCATATGATCATTTCAACAGATGCAGAAAAAGTATTCAACAGAATTTAACATCCATTCATGATTTTAAAAAAAGAAAAAAACCTCACTTCTCAGCAAATTAGGAACAGAAAGGAACTTAACCTAATAAGGATTATTAAACAACGACAAAAAAAAACCCCAAAGCTAACATCAAACTTAATTGTGAAAGGATCAGGGGTTATTGTTGAATGCGTATGGAGTTTCAGTTTGGGAAGAGGAAAAGGTTCTGGGAAGATGGATGTGGTGATGGCTGCCCAACAATGTACTTAATGACATCACAGTGTACACTTAATGGTTAAAATGGCTCATTTTATCTTAAACGTGTATTCTACCACAATACAAATAAACAAATAAGCTTTTCTCATATATAGTTCTCATGACTCCAAGCTATAGGTGGAGTTTCTATGATGCTACGGTTACACATAGAAGAACAGGGTTATCCCTATCTAGGGGCAAAAAAAAAAAAAAAATGAATCAGAGACCTAAATGTAAAATTTTAACACTCTTAAAAGAAAATACAGAGTAAATTTTCATGACCTTGGATTTAGAAATGTTTTCCCAAATGTGACACTAAAATTACATGCAACAAAAAAATATATATTGGACATACACACTTGTCCTTCAAAGGACACAATCAAGAAAGTGAAAGAGACAACCAACCAAATTGGTGAAAATACCTGCAAATCATACATCTGATAAAGGACTTGTATCTAAAATACATAAAGAACTCTCACAATTCAATAATAAAAAGATAAATTACCCAATTCAGACATTTCTCCAAGATACACAGAAATGGCTAATAAGCAAATGAAAAGATGCTCATCATGATAAGCCATTAAGGAAATGAAAGTTAAAACCATAATGAGATACGACTTCACACACATTAGGATATCTTACCAAAAGATGCGCAATAACAAGCATTAGCTAGGACATGGAGAAATAGCAACTCTACCCACACACTGCTAGTAGTAATGTAAAATAGTGCAGCCACTTTAGAAAACTGGTAGTTCCTCAAAAGTTTAAACACAGAGTTACCATATGATCCAGCAATTCCACACCTAGATATTTTCCCAAAAGAACTGAAAATAAGTGTTCAAAGAAAAACTTGTACATGAATGTTCATAACAGCATTATTCATGACAGCCAAAAAGCAGAAACATCACACTGTCCAACAACTGATGAATGGATAAATCAAATGTGCTATATCCATACAATGAAATATTATTTGACAATTAAAGGAATGAAGTATGGATACATGATACGAGTGGGATATATATTTCAACCTCGAAAAACTTATGCTAAGAAAAAGAAGCCACTCACAAAGAGCCGTATATTTTATGATTTCATTTATATGAAATATCCAGAATAGGCAGGCAAATCTAAGTGATTGCCTGAAGCTGGGGGTGGGGGATAGACAGTTGGGAGGTGATGAGTAATGGATACAGGTTTTCTTTTTAGGATGATGAAAATGTTCTGAACGTTCTAAAATTGACAGTGGAGATGGTTACTCAATTCTGTGAATATACTAAACACCATTGAACTGTACCCTTTAAGTAAGTGAATTACTTGGTATGTGATTACATCTCAATAAAGTCGTTAACAAAATATTATTTATATGGTATGATGATTAATTTCAAGTGTCAGTTTGACTAGATTAAAGGATATCTAGACAGCTGGTATAGCATTATTTCTGGGTATGTCCGTGAAAGTATTTCCACAGGAGACTGGCATGTGAATCTATGGACTGAGTGAGGAAGATCGGCCCTCAATGTGAATAGGCACCATCCCATTTGCTGGGGCCTGGATAGAACAAAAAGGCAGAGAAAAGGTGAATTTGTTCTCTCTCCTAGAGCTGGGTCACCTTCTTTTCCTGCTCTTGGACATCAGAGGTTCTCCTGCCTTTGTATTCCAGGACTTGCATCAGCAGTCCTCTCGGTTCTCAGGTCTTTGGCCTCAGACTGAGAGTTAATACCATCAGCTTCCCTGGTTCTGAGACTTTTGGAGTTGGACTGAGCCACACTACTAGCTTCCCTGGGTCTCCAGCTTGAGGACAGCCTACCATGAGACTTCTCAGCTTTCATAATTGTGTGAGCCAATTTACTTAATAAATCCCTTCTCATATGTCTATCTGTCTATGCATCCATCCATCCAACCTATTGATTCTGTCTCTCTGGAGAATCCTGACAAAATACATATGGAAAGGCAAAAGAACTGTTTCTGAATAATAACACTATGAAGCAAAATCCTTCACAAAATATTTATTCAGCCATTTACCAAACATTTATTTAGCTGTTACTATTTGTAAAGCACTGGGGCTACAAAGATGAACACAACAAAATTCTGCCCACAAGGCATATATGTGTATTTTATACGTACTGGGAGCATGGCATGTATATGTTACAGGATCTTTGGTAACTAAGAAATTGGTATGTTTTGATGCTCAGTTTTTAGGTACATATATATTAAGAAGCATATGCTGTAGAATGAAATCCTTTATTACTATGTAATGCATCTCTTTATCACTAATAATTTTCCTTGCTTTGAAATTTGTTTTGTACAAAATTAATACAGCTAATCCAATTTTCTTTCTAAATAAATAAATAAATAAATAAAAACAAATCTAAACTTTCAAATGTAGAGTTAGCAAATAAAAATACAAGATGTCTAGTTAAATTTGAATTTCAGATAAAAAATAAAGACCATCCATTTCCATCTGCCAGATGGCCTGTATTTCTGGTCTCTTCTTTGGTATCATCCGTGGTGTCTTCTGTTATCAGTATTCATCTATCCTAAACTCATTCAAATTTGAGATTTAAAACTTTATGATTTCTGGGTTTTGCATTGTGCTTACAAAGTTCTTTTCAACTCCAAGAAAATACCTAGTCATTTTTTTCTAGCTAGTATCTATATGATCTCATTTTCTTTTCTTTTTTTTTTTTGAGACAGAGACTCACTCTGTTGCCTGGGCTAGAGTGCCGTGGCGTCAGCCTAGCTCACAGCAATCTCTAACTCCTGGGCTCAGGTGATCCTTCTGCTTCAGCCTCCCAACTAGCTGAGACTACAGGAATACGCCACCATGCCCGACTAATTTTTTCTATATATTTTTAGTTGGCCAATTAATTTCTTTCTATTTTTAGTAGAGACGGGGTCTTGCTCTTGCTCAGGCTGGTTTCGAACTCCTGACCTTGAGTGATCCACCCACCTTGGCCTCCCAAAGTGCTAGGATTACAGGCTTGAGCCACCGCGCCTGGCCTTGATCACATTTTCTTTGGTTTTAATCTTAAGAGTTTGAAGACTATATTATCAAAAAAACAAAACTGGAGAGATTAGGGGTAATGCTAAGGAATAGGTACCTGAAATGTCTTCTGCAAGACATTTCAAATATCTGTTCTTTAGAATTCCATCCAACAGGACTTAACACCAGAACTTTCTTACATGTTACTAATGGCAAGCAAGATTCTTATCTGCAGTGTTTTGCCTTTATGCTATCTGATGTTCATATTTGATATAGTCTTAAATTACTCCAATTAGTTAAAGGAAGGAGGTTTGAGAAGTATTTAAGCATGAGCAACAGACAATTAAAAATGCTAACACTTTGAACATGAGAATTAAGCATTGAGGCAGAGAGGCCTATAGCTATAGATAACTTGTCTGAGTCACTGCTGGTTGACTCAACATCAAACTGTAGTCCCTTAATCTCGTATCTGTAAAAAAACAGTACTACCTACCTACAATGGTTAGAAAAATGAGACTTGTTCTTTGATCTTCAAAGAAGTGAGCTGCCTAATTAGCTGAATTTTCTTTAATTGTTCTTAGTTCTTGTCTTGATGAAGGAATTATCCCTTGGTAAATAAATATTCTCTTCTGCTTGTAGTATAGGGGAAATAGAAATCAAGACTTTATAAAATATTAGTATTTTAAAGGTTTTTAGAATTCTAAACAAAAATTGCCACTTAAATGGTTTTAAATATTTTTGAGATAACATTCACATAATGCTCACCATTTTAACCATTTTGAAGTGTACAATTCAGTGTTTTTAGTATATTCACAAGGTTGTGCAACTATCACCACTAATTCCTGAACATTTCACCACCAAAAAGAGAAATCCTTTCCACTCTCCCTTCTCCCCACCTCATCCCCTGGCAACTACTACTGAGCCTTCTCTTTCTACAGATTTGCCTTTCATGGACATTTCATATAAATGGAATCATACGATATGTGGCTTTTTGTGTTCGGCTTTGTTCACTTAGCATAATGTTTTCATCAACCTTCTGAGTAGCTGGGACTACAGGCACGTGCTACCATGCTCCACTCATTTTTCTGTTCTTTGTAGAGACAGGGTCTCACACTTGTTCAGGCTGGTCTCAAACTTCTGGCCTCAGGTTATCCTCCCACCTCAGTCTCCCAAAGTGCTAGGATTACAGGCGTGAGCCACTGTGCCTGACCAGTACTTCCTTTTACAAAGGCTGAATATTTCAGCATGTAGGCCAGGCTCGGTGGCTAACGCCTGTAATCCTAGCCCTCTGGGAGGCGATGCAGGAGGATCGCTCAAGATCAGGAGTTCGAAACCTAACTGAGCAAGAGCGAGACCCCGTCTCTACTAAAAATAGAAAGAAATTAATTGGCCAACTAAAAATATATAGAAAAAATTAGCCAGGCATGGTGGCACATACCTGTATTCCCAGCTAGTTGGGAGGCTGAGGCAGAAGGATCACCTAAGCCCAGGAGCTTGAGGTTGCTGTAAGCGAGGCTGACGCCACAGCACTCTAGCCCAGGCAACAGAGTGAGACTGTGTGACAAAAAAAAAAAAATTCAGCATATGCATGTATCATATTTCATTAATTCATTAGTTGATAAACATTTGGGTTGTTTTCTTTTCGCCTCAATTTTAAGTGCTACTCCCAAGTTCCTGAGGGCCCTGGCAGAAATTTCAAATGACAGAGACCTTTACACAATGTCCATAATGTTTATACATGTCACAACTTAAAAAATAAAGCAATAAAATAAAAAGTAAGCAATCTGCCAGGGCAGATAGATTAAAAAGTATCTTAAAAGTGTCAGAGTAGCTAGTTATGACTAGAGAGAATACAAAAACCCTGCATTAGGCATAGGCATGGTTGCCACATTTTAGGAGCTATTAAACTTGTTAACAACACGTTTTCCAAAACACTTTTTCTTCTTCTTTTTTTTGGAGACATGATCTCGCTGTTGCCAGGGCTACAGTGCAGTGGCATCATCATAGCTCACTGCAATCTCTAATTCCTGGGGCTCGAGCGATCCTCCTGCCTCAGTCTCCTGAGTAGCTGGGACTAACAGGCAGGCGCCACCACGCCCAGCTAATTTTTCTATTTTTTGTAGAGATGAGGTCTCACTCTTGCTCAGGCTGGTCTTGAACTCCTGGCTTCAAGAAATCCTCCCAACGTGGCCTCCCGAAATGCTAGGAATACAGGCGTGAGCCACCACGCATAGCCCAAAATACTTTCCTATTTTTGTCCCTAAATTGCCAAGATGGTTCAGCCAACATGCCTTTACAGATTAAGTATTAATGAATGTTCAAAATAGATGAGTCCAAAAATAGAGGACTTACCATGTGGATTTGAACAAGAGAGGCTAAGAGGAGGAGAAGATAGAGAAATTAGGGGTGCTGCATGAAGCTGATACATAGCTGTCTGGAACATGCATGAAGACTTTAATATTTTCATATGTGAAGAATGACACTGTGATAATTAAGCAGAACAAAACCTAAGATCTGATCTTTGTCACTTCAGAGCTTCTGTATGCTATCATGAGTGCCAATAAGAGGTGTGAGCTCACAATACTACAGAGATATGTTACTTCTACTGAGGGAGTTCCAGGTAGTCTTCAAAGAGGAAGAAACAGGTTCCGTACACTACATTTATTGAATACTGACTGGGCACATCATATACAAAAAAGGATGGGGATAGGTAGGAATTTGAAGAAATTAAACATACATATTAATCTTATCACTAATGATAACTACTAGAGAAGTACAAAATTTGTACAAGTTATACTTTATAATGAAATTTTGATGTCTATCAAAAGGATAATAAGCTACATACATACTGCAATAAAAATATTTTTAAATTGTGCTTAATATCAGAATTTCCCTAAAATGGGGTTGGTAAAATGCCTATACAGCATCTACTCTTCCACACAAATATTTTCCATTAAAGATTGCTTGAACAGTACAAATACTTTGACTCCATCGCTGAGAAATCCACTATCGACCACTATATATACAGTTCTTCTAAGAAACATCACAACATTTGCATTAAGTACATTTCTCCATTAAAGTCCACCTTATTTTCAGTCTGGCTTATTACTAAGTTTTCTTCAGAACTGTTTATATATCTTTTGTCTGATCATCTTCTTCAAGTTTCCTGATTTCATTTTTTAGACAATTTATAGTTTCACGGCTTGCTTTTAATCTCTCCTTAAGCTCTGCAATCTCAAAGCTTGTTTTTTTCTTGGCAGCTTCTAATTTTTCTCTGGTTTTCACTTCAAGTTCTGCAACTAAGAAAAACAGATACTTTTACTGAATTATTTAATTTTCCTCACATCTAAGATGTCATAGAATAATAAATACGGCATTTCCTTAGGTCAGTATTTTCATAATGAAATATGGACAACTTAAGATATATAACATTAAACATGGGCTGGTGAGGGGCAGGAGAAAAATTTCTGAATTCCCAAGAGAGAATCTAAGATGTTTTCTACAACTAAGAATGAAATTCTGGTCACTAACTCACAGTTAAGATTTTAAGACACAACGTCTTTGTTTTTCACCATATATATTAACATGGAAATAAGGGGCATACAGATTTAAGAGACATCAGCTAATAAGAAGAGCTAACTAAAAGTATTCTTAAATTGACGTGCAAGTGAAACTTACATAAACAAAATCACACTATCAAAACAAGCCCATATCTTTTTTCCAAAAAATGTAGCATTAACTAAGTTTGAATTCCAGTTCTACCACTTATTAGCTGTGATACTCTAAGTTATTTAACCTATGTTCATTTCCTCATTTATAAAACAGAGGTTTTATAAACACCTCATATTATTTATTAAGAATATTTTAAATGAATTAATGTATGTAATGTACCCAGAATAATGCCTGGCACATAAAAAGCCCTATCAACTATTATTATGATAACAGAGGAACATTAAATAATTTTTTTTTTTTGTTCAGACAGAGTATCACTCTGTTGCCCGGGCTAAAGTGCTGTGGCATCAGCCTAGCTCACAACAACCTCAAATTCCTGGGCTCAAGCGATCCTTCTGCCTCAGCCTCCCGAGTAGCTGGGACTACAGGCATGCGCCAGCATGCCAGGCTAATATTTCTATATATTTTTAGTTGTCAAGCTAATTTCTTTCTATTTTTAGTAGAGATGGGGACTTGTTCTTGCTCAGGCTGGTCTCAAACTCCTGAGCTCAAATGATCCTCCCGCCTCGGCCTCCCAGAGTGCTAGGATTACAGGTGTGAGCCACTGCGCCCAGCCAACATTAAATGATTTTTGAAACATTCTAGCTGGATATACAACAAATTATTACAGAAAATGTCATTACTGTAAAATAGGATACATCTATTTAAATATGCCACTTGAATATGTAGCACTATGTTTTACAAAGAAAAATGCCTGCTTGAATCCAACATTTCCATCTTGTGGACGTTTTAGGTAACTGCTGCTGTTGACTATTAAAGTTGCACTTAAACTAATATAAGGTCACTAGTTGGAAGCAGGATAGTTGGATGGAGCCAGCTTTGAAATCAGAAAGACTTGAGCTCAAATAAATCCTTGGTCCCTTATTAGCTGAAGCTGACATCTCTAAGTCTCCCTCAGTCTTTTCCTCTATATGATATGGTTAAAACTATATATTTTTCAGAGTATTTATAAGGATTAAGTGAAATAATTATATGTAAAGCACCTAACAGGTAAAAAATATGCAATAAATATTAGTGAGTACTTCCCTTTTTTATGCTCACTGCCAGTGACTTGCTTTTTGTGATAAAATTTTTTTTTTTTTTTTTGAGATGGAGTCTCACCCTGTTACCTGAGCTAGTGTGCCATGGCATTAGCTTAGCTCACAGCAACCTCAAACTCCTGGGCTCAAACAATTCTCCTGCCTCAGCCTCCCAAGTAGCAGGGATTATGTGCTAATTAGGTGCATGCCACCACACCCAGCTAATTTTTCTATTTTTTAGTAGAGACCGGGTCTTGTTCTTGCTCAGGCTGGTCGCAAACGCCTGAGCTCCAAGCAATCCTCCTGCCTCAGCCTCCTAGAGCGCTAGGATTACAAGTGTGAGCCATCATCCTGACCTGTGATAAAGTTTTGTAACACAATAAATTTTATATTGCCAAAAAAATCCTTATTTCTCCTTGTAATTTCTTTCACTGCTTTTATTTTAAAAGTATTTAAAAAACAAGGTAGTACATACATGGTACAAGTTAAAAGGCTGAAAAGAGTGGATAGTTGCAACCAACAATGCTTCCTCTCAGAGATAATCAGTGTTCTCTGATATCTTTCCAAAAATAGTCTATTGATGTATAAGCATATACCTAAGTGCAGTTTCTTTTTTATCCCTTCAATGTGATGGCTATCATATTATACACATTGTTCTGCACTGTGCTGTTTCACTTAACATTATATCTGGAAGCTCATTCCGTATCACAGAGCTATCTCATTTTTAATAATGACTGTAGAGGACTTCATTGAATGTATACAGTCTGTCCCCTATTGATGTACATTCAGAGTATTCCCATTTTTTCTATTACAAACATTGCAATAATGTGCATGCAGCACATAATCATTTCAGTATACTTGTAAAATTAATTCCTGTAAGTGGAATTGTTAGGTTAAAGAATGTATGTACTTGTAATTTTGGAAGAATGCCAAGCAACTCCTAGAAGGATCTATCAATTTATAATTCCACTGGCATTACATGTGTGTTTGCTTACTGCATCATCTTTTTGGTCTTAATCTGAAAGGTCAAAAACAGTATCTCAGAGTAACTTTAAATTGCATTTCTCTTATTACTATTGAGGTTAATCTTTTTATATGGTTAAGAGACATTTCTCCCTCCCCTTCTACGAATTCTGTTTTTCCTTTGCTCATTTTCCTATTATTGACCTTTCTTATTGATTTGTAGGAGCTCTTTATGTAGTAGGCCCCTGCTTATTCGAGGTTTTGCTTTCCATGGTTTCAGTTATGCACTGTCAGTAGTGGTCTGAAAATAGGTGAGTATAGTACAATTAGATATTTTAAGAGATACAGCACATTCACATAACTTTTATTACAGTATATTGTTATAATTGTTCTACTTTATTATTAGTTGTTGATGTTAACCTATTACTGCGCCCAATTTATAAACTAAACTTTATCATAGATATGTTTGAAGTGCAGGAAAAAACACAGTATATATAGGGTTTGGGACTATCCACAGTTTCAGGTATCCACTGGGAGTCTTTGATGCATCCCCAATAGACAAGGGGCGGACTACCATATGTTAAGGAAACTAGTCATTTGTGACATGAGCACAATATTTTTTCACGGCTTATCTATCATTAGACTTTGTTCAGAGTGCTTTTTACTATGCAGAAATTTTTATTCTTTTGTACCCTCTCTCCCCACATCAATTAAAAAAACATACATTGAGTGATAGGCACTTTGTTAGATGCTGGGGTTACAGAGGTAGGAAATAAGAAAAAAATGCCATATAGTGTCACAAGATAATCACAGGAAGCTATGAGAGAAGACTAGCTTCACATCAAAGAGAAAGGGTGTGTATTATCAGGGAAGACATCTTGTCAGAAGGAAAAGTCTGAACTGAGTTTTAAAGAATGAGAAAGGAGTTAGATGAAGTGAACACAGCAGGCCCTACAAGCAGCATACAAACAAGTGGTCCTATATCATTGTAAAAGGTAGTTTAAATCTAGTCAGGGAGACCTAATTTAACTCAATTGTCAGAAGGACAGAATTCACTGTAGACATAACATAGATTCTTGTTGTTTTAATCATGATACTTTATTTCTGACAACTCATAAGACTACAAAGGGCATGATATATTTGGAAGAAAACCTGAGTTAATTAGCAATGAGATCCTGGGGGAAAACATTTTAAAATCTCTTTTAGCTTGTTCCAGTTTTCTGTTTCCTATATATTAAACACTCATATAAAAGAGAAAAGTTTGTTATAGTAAAGTCTCAATTTAGAGGAAGTCAATCCAAAAAAGAATTATTGGCTGGGTGTGGTGGCTCATTCCAGTAATCCCAGTATTTTGGGAGGCTGAGGTGGGAGAATCATCTGAGGCCAGGAGTTTCAGACTAACCTAACAACTTAGAGAGACCCCTATCTCTACAAAAAATAAAAAAATTAGCCAGGCGAGGCGGTGCACACCTGTAGTCCCAGCTACTCGAGAGGCTGAGGCAGCAGGATTGCTTGAGCCTAGGAGCTGGAGGTTACAGTGAGTTATGATCACACTACCGTACTCCAGCCTGGGCGACAGAGCAAGATCCTCTTAAGGGAAAAAAAAGGGACTATTACTTTTGTTGAGAAAGTATAACTTACTGGTTAGAAGTACAGACTGTAAGGCTTTTACACAGAGACAGAGTAGCTTATTAGTTAAGAGGGCAGACTCTGGGTTTAAATCTAGGCTCCACTGGGTAATTTTGGGCAAGTTATCAAATCTCTCTAGGGTCCTTACGTACAAAATAAGGCTATTCATAGTACCTCCCTCCTAGGGTTGTTATGGGTATTCAATAAATTAAGAAACGTAAAGCGTTTGTCTGGTACATACTAAGCTCTCAGTAAGTGTTCACTATCATTTTTATTATTCCTTGCAGAAGTAATTACTACTATTAAAAGCTAGATCATTAGTGCTTAAGTAAAATCCTACTGGTTTACAGTATAAGCATCTTTATAAACTTTTAATATGTTCCATAATGATCAACCTCTATCCCAAATATTACCCTATCTAAAAACATCACTAAATTTTTAGAGCCTAAGTTTTGAGGACTGCCTGGGACCACGTTCTGATTCTGCCATTAACTAGCTGTGTTATCTTGAGCCAAGTTTCTTTTTCTTTTTTTTTTGAGACAGAGTCTCACTCTGTTGCCCTGGCTAGAGTGCCATGGTGTTAGCCTAGCTCACAGCAACCTCAAACTCCTGGGTTCAAGCAATCCTCCTGCCTCAGCCTCCCGAGTAGCTGGGACTACAGGCATGCACCACCATGCCTGGCTAATTTTTTTTTGTATTTTTAGTTGGCCAATTAATTTCTTTGTATTTGTAGTAGAGACAGGGTCTCACTCTTGCTCAGGCTGGTTTCGAACTCCTGACCTTGAGCGATCCAACCACCTCGGCCTCCCAGAGTGCTAATATTACAGGCGTGAGCCACCACGCCCGGCCCTGGGCAAGTTTCTTAACCTTAACCTCCTTGTGCCTTAGCTTCCTTTTCTAAATGGGATTACTCAGTAAAGTTGTTGTAGAGTTAAATTATTTGAGTTTATACATGTATCGACTTAGAAGAGTATACAGAGTAAGCACTCAAATCTGGTAATTTATTATTAACAAATATTGAGTATCATGCCTTTGAATTGGTAAAAGTACACATTTTTTTAGGCCCTTGAGTAATATTCCCAAATAACTTTCCTAAAAGCTAAAACAATTTATACTCAAACAATTCATGAGAATGCAAGGTTTACCACATCCTTAATAGGTACACTATTAAAAATTCCTTTTGCTGGCCAGGCAAGGTGGCTCACGCCTGTAATCCTAGCACTCTGGGAGGCCGAGGCCGGTGGATTGCTCGAGGTCAGGAGTTCGAAACCAGCCTGAGCAAGAGCAAGACCCCGTCTCTACTAAAAAACAGAAAGAAATTAATTGGCCAACTAAAAAAAATATATAGAAAAAATTAGCCTGGCATGGTGGCGCATGCCTGTAGTCCCAGCTACTCAGGAGGCTGAGGCAGGAAGATGACTTGAGCCCAGGAATTTGAGGTTGCTGTGAGCTAGGCTGATGCCACAGCACTCTAGCTGGGGCAATAGAGTGAGACTCTGTGTCCCAAAAAAAAAAAAAAAATTCCTTTTGCTAATTTGATAGGACAAATATAGTCACCCATTACTATTTGGTCAGGATTTTTAAAATTACTAGCAGGACCAATATTTTCCCATTTTATTTACCAGTGATCTCTTCTTCCATCCGTCTGCCCATGTCCGTTCATCCATTGAAATTTAAAATGTTTTTCTAAATGCATACAAGTAGTGCTTTTTACCTTTTCAGAGTTATCATAAACTTACCTGTTTTATGCTTGTAACAAAGTAGGTCAGGCAAATATTTTTGCAGGTATAGAAAAATGAAGCATACAAACTTTCAGTGACTATCAAATGGCAAAATTATAAATTAACATCCTGACTTTTTAACTCCTAGTCATGTGTTTCATGAAAATATAAACACTGCTATAACCACTAATGGTTAAATAGCAATCTCCTTCCCTGCTGCATGACCATCTCTCCACCCCTTCTTTTACTGGATCATTCCTTTCAGCCTGCAAATATACTAGTTTATTTCCCCATGAAAACAGTACCCTCTTGACCCCATATCCCAATTCTGCTTCAAGGGCGACTGCCCCCCTTTATAGGCAAGCTCCAACACAGACTTGTCTATCGTGCTCGTTTCCAATTTCTCTCATCTCATTGTCTCTTCAATTTATCTGTCCTTACTATTCTCCTTAAACTGTTCCTGTTAAAGTCATTGAGGACCTCCATCTTGCTATATAGCCAATGTCTTGGCCCTTATCTTACTTGACCTATCAGCAGTACTGGACACAGCCTATGACTCTAGTTCTTGACATACTTTCTTCATTTGGCTTTCAGAACATTACATGTACCTGGTTTTTCTCTCTCCATAGAAATCTTCACTCACTCCTTTGATGGTACCACTTGGTCTCACAAATTTATAATTCTATTAATTTCTAAACACGTATCTTCAGCCTAGACTTCTCCTTGAATACCAGACTTTAGGGTACAACACCCCTCTCAACATCTCCACTTACATGTCTTACAGGTATCCCACATCCAACATGTCCAAAATTATACCCTTAATCTTTCCCCAAAAACCTGTTCTTCCCAGACTTCCGAACTCCATAAAAAGCAATTAATTTTGGGTGGTTCCTCAGGCCCCAAATCTTAAGAGTCATCCTTTGCTCATCTTTCTCCCACCTCTCAATATTCAAATCATCAGCAAATTCTATTGTTACTATCTTAAAAATAAGTCTGGCATCTGGCCCCTTCTCATCACTGCTATTACTCTGGTCCATGCCACCATTCTGTCATACCTGGATTATTGGAACAGCCTCCTAACTATTCTTTCTGCTTCTACCAGCTCTGTTGTATAGTCTACTCTTAACACAGAGCAAGGGTGATTGTTTTAAAATGTTATACTGATGTTATTCTTCTGCTCAAAACCCACAAATGACTCCACATCTCATTCAGTTTAATAATCTAAAGTCCTTACGTTACCCGTAAGTCCCTATATAGACTTTTTTGGGTTCTTCTCCCACTCCTCGTCCTCTTATGCACTCTACTCCAGTCACACCGGCCTTCTTGCTGTTCCTCAGATATGCCAGACATGCTCTTAGGTCAGGGCTTTTGCCCTTGCTGCACCCTCTACCTATAATATTCTTCCCTGAGATCTCTCCTTTACACCTTTTGGTCCCCAAATGTTACAATCTCAGGAAGCAATTTCTGACCTGATATTTAAAATTCCATCTATCTCCTTCCACCAAAGTTGCTCCCTGCCCTGTCCTGCCCTGCTTTACTTTTCTCCCTAGTACCCAATCACTACCTTATACTTCATTGTTCTATTTATGTAATACTTGTCTTCCTCCCAATAGAATGTAAGCCCCACCAAGGTGGGGCTTTTTGTCTGATTTAGATACTGCTCTATCCTCAGTACCTGGGATAATGCTTGGCATATAACTGGTGCTCAATATATACTGTAAACAAATGAATGAAAGATCAAAGAAATGACTAAATGAACAGTGACATAAATGTTAACATAGGGATGGCAACTAGGTTTCATCTTGAATGCCAACTGCAAATCATTGGCAATTGATGCATGAAGGGACATGTAGAGGATTCTGAGGCCATGTCAGCTTAGGGGGAATATATAATGTAACTGATTATCAATGTGGCACTCAGGTATTCACCACTTGAGCATTAATCTGAAATTATATGTAAAATGACATAGGTAAAAACATGAGATAAACTAGTTTACAGTACACAAAAGTATAAATATGTCCTACAAGGTTCTTCACGCAGATTTTGTTAGCAAAGACTAGTAAACAAAATGATTAAATAACAGGCTAAGCAAGACTAATGAAAAGCTATACTTAAAACCAAATTAGGGAATAAAATAGACAAATGGTATTTCAGAGGATGAGAGGCTGTCTTTTACCTTTTTGAAGGTAGGCCTACTTTGAGAACAACTTAAAATATCCTTCTTACATGTTTTACAGTAATACATACCTTGATTTTTTAACACACATCATTATAAAACAGTTTAATAACCACTAATCACACAATCCTCTCACTATTACAGAACACATTATTTTTCAGGATTAATTGTGAATACATGGCACTTACATTCTGTTTCATGCTTATAGGCTCCTAATGTTAGCTGACGAGATGTTGTTAATAACTGTTGCATCATTGCTGTTGGGTCTTGAAATATCTAATAGGATAGAATGAAAAAAAGCCCAATAACTTCAAAGTTCTACAGCTTAAATGCTTTTAAAACTCTCATTATAAAATCTTCTTACCATTTCATCATAGAACTCTGAAACTACTGTCTTTTTTCCCAGCATTGCATTGGTGTCTGATTGAAACAGCTTTAGTAAATGATACAGGGTTACCTGTGAAATAAAAACAGATGTCACATCTGTACAATGGTTTTCATCATCATTGTGAGACACTGTCATTTCTTTCACTAAATTAGAGACTAGAGTAAGTAGACATATCAAATTCATGATCTTGTTTTAACTTATTGTGGCAAGTCACTCAAACTCTCTGTATCTTTATTTTCCTATTAAGTACTACTATCCATCCACATCTACTCAACATGAACGTTCTGAAGAAGGTAAGTAAAAATCTGTTCAAATTCTCTAGAGAGTAACTATATATAAAAATAACACAAGGCCGGGTGCAGTGGCTCACACCTGTAATCCTGGCACTCTAGGAGGGTGGATCCTCTAGGTGGGAGGATCGCTTGAGCCCAGGAGTTTGAGGTTGCAGTGAGCTATGATGATGCCACTGCACTCTAGCGGGGTGACAGAGTCTCAAAACAAAAACAAAAAACAACAAAAAACCCTACAACAAACACCTATGAAAATTAAACTGGGAAATCACTATAAATTCTTTTACTCACACAAGTAAAACTGGATTAATTTGTGACAGCTATTCCTGAAGGTTAGAGTTAACAAATTTACTGCAGGAAAAAAAGATTTGATACTTTCAAAAGAAATGACCAATATTCAATTGTTCAGTTAGGACAAGATGATCTCTTTGGGGATCTATAAGAGTATTACATACATAACATAATAAAGAAACATAAATAAGAAGTCAGTGACAATTCACTTTGGCAAGAGCAACATGTCTTCAAATACTTAAAAACAGGTGTACTAAGAAATCAAAGGAACGGCTGTGCGGCACAATGTGTGATTATTTTAGGAAAAGAAAATCCACCTGGCAAAACATCAGAGATGATGAAGTTGCAGAAACCCATTCAGAGGCTTCAAAGAATTTTCCAAAAAAGTTAGCCAAAATCATTATATGAGAATGCTATTCTTCAAAACACTCATGAAATAGGGAACAAGGAATGATAAAATGAAGTCGGAAAATATAAAAATTGTTGCAACTGAATTTGAACAAGCATCAACTCCCTTTAAAAACAATCTAGCTCTATTTATATAAAAGTCAGATTTCCCTAGACATGGCTCAGTAAGTGAAGATATCCTATTTAAAGAACATCCTCTAGGTGCAAGATGGTGTACCAAGAATATGGAAAGGGAGGAGGAAAATGCACATAATTCCACTGAAATAACAGTAAAGACAATCTGAAATGAGAGAGCACAAATTATATATAAATTTTAAAGCTGATAATTTGACAAATTTCTGGAATAGACAGAAAGCAGATGAGGCTACCAGGAAGAATAATAAAACCACTAACAGAGAAAAACCACAACCTGAAAACTAAAGGAAGAAAACTGCATCAGAAGAGGGAGCCAAGGCTCCCAGGAGCCCCAGAGAGGCTCCAATCTCACAGTTGGCAGGTACCAAAATCAAGGATGCTGTGGTGTAGCTGAGCCTGTTGACCTTCTCTTCTTCTCCCTCCACTCATAGACAAGAAAGAATATCCTTCCTTTGGTACCTAGAATTTTTCACCCCAACGATCAAGTATGATGGAAAAATAAAGACAGGTTCAGATGGGCAATGGCTCCAAAAGTTTATTTCTCAGGCATTCTTTCTCAAGAAATTCCACCAGCAAAATGATTAAAAAAAGAAAGAAAGAAAGAAACTTGAAAAATGGAAGAAAAAGGACCATCTGTCATCATTAAAAGATATTATCTAAAAGTTGAGAAATCCAAATTAAGTGTTTAAATATATGAGATGTGTGGCAGTAATTTCTAGAGAAATTGAAACAAGTTAACTGTTTTTTTTTTTTTTTTGGTGGGGGGAGACAGTCTCACTCTGTTGTCCTGGGCAGAGTGCAGTGGCGTCATCATAGCTCACTGCAGCCTCCAACTCCTGGGCTGAAGCAATCCTCCTGCCTCAGCCTCCCAGAGTGCTAGGATTACAGGCATGAGCCACTGCTGCTGGCCATGAAACAGGTAACTGTTAAAAGGTGGTTTTCCTGGGGATGGGGTTGGAGATGGGAGAAGATATTATATGGGTTGATTTGTGTCCCCCCCCAAAGATATGCTGAAGTCCTAACTTTTATTACCTGTGGATGTGATCTTATTTGGAAATAGGGTCTTTGTAGATGTAATTAAGTTAAGATGAAGTCAATAGGGTTGGCTCTAATCTGACTGGTATCCTTAAAAGAAGAGAAGAGATACAGAGACAGGGAGGGAGATAAAGCCATGTGACAATCGGGGCAAAGACTAGAATTATGCTGCCAAAAGCCAAGGAACATCTGGGGCTACTGGGAGCTGAAAGAGGCAAGGAAAGATCCCCCCTCGAAAAAAAACTTTGGAAAAAACATGGCCAACACCTTGATTTCAGACTTACAGCTTCCAGAACTGTGAGAATAAATTTCTATTGTTTTAAGCCACCCAGTTTGTAGTACTAGGAAAGTAATATAGGAGACTTGCACTTTTTATTTTAGAAATCTTCTTTTAAAACTAAGTGTATATCTGACTTTTATAATTAAAGTCTTTTTATTATTGCATCATAAAACTGCCCTTCCCTAAATTTATTATTCAGACTTCAGAGGCACTCATGCAGATATAGGCAATAAAATATTTCAAGTCAGATGTCCCTAATTTTTAGTAGGTGAAAATTCTTACAGAATGAAACTGCCTATTCTTGCCTAGAAATCCCCTTTTCTAGGAATGAAATCCCAGTTTCAACATTTTGCTTTTAGAAACAACCATTTTTTTTTACATTGGCTTGACTATATAATAGATCACTAGATAATGGAAGTAAATCAGAGGTGGGACATGGTGGCTCATGCCTGTAATTTTAGTATTTTGAGAGGCCAAGGTGGGAGGATCACTTGAGCTCAGGAGTTCGAGACCAACTTGAGCAAGAGCAAGACCCTGTCTCTACCAAAAAGAGAAAAATTAGCCGGGCACTGGTGGCACATGCCTGTAGTCCCAGCTACTCGGGAGGCTGAGGCAGAAGGATTGCTTGAGCCCAGGAGTTTGAGGTTGCTGTGAGCTAGGCTGATGCCACGGCACTCACTCTAGCCTGGGC
>CAUYRT010051841.1:0-43463 GCA_963574885.1 Lepilemur ruficaudatus | reverse complement strand
ACATGCCTGTAGTCCCAGCTACTCGGGAGGCTGAGGCAGGAGGATCACTTGAGCCCAGGAGTTTGAGGTTGCTGTGAGCTAGGCTGACGCCACGGCACTCTAGCCCAGGCAACAGAGTGAGACTCTGTCTCAAAAAAAAAAAAAAATATTCCTGAGGCTTTGGCCCCAGATCAGACCCTGCAGCACTTTTAGCCCCACTATGGCAGCTGCCTTGCATCTCCTGCTTGGGCAGGGACTCTTCTCCCCCAGCTCTCTGGGCCACAATACACTCTAGTCTGGGTTGAGTTTGAAGCAAGCCTCCACTGCTTATCAGGCCATGCCACCAGAGACTGAATGAGCTCCCAAGGGGCAGTAACCTGGTTCCTGGCCTCCCTTCTAGGCTCTACCTACATCTAGGCACATGGTGGGCATTCATAAAAGGCTTGCACTGCAGCTAGATGGCTGTGGCCTTGTCCACAAGCTTCTTCCCTCAAACTTACTCCCCCCGGGTTTCCACACTGTTGCCTGCAGGCCCTGCAAACACCACTGAGTCTCCATCATGGAAAACCAGGTACTGGCGACAGAATCGGATGTTCTCCATGCGTTCCAGGTCCCTCTGGGTCCACTCTGAGAGAAGACATGAGGTTGCTCAACTTGTCTTGGCTAGTGCTGGCCAGTGCCCCTCACCCAGGAAAGCCCACACACCTCTTTCCCTAGTCTGTCTCCAAACACTCCAGGTGCAGGCCACAACCCAAGTCTAGGCCTCCAGAGCCTGAACTGACAGCTTCTTGGAGAGAACCCACTACTAACCCCAGCATCCACCCTGCAATCTTGAAGGTAGCCTGGCATGTGTATGGGATGGGGTGGCAGGGGAGAGCCTCACAAGGCCCACACCCCAAACCCAGGTCTGAGCTCTATTCCCACACCCTCAACCCATGCACTCATGGGCACATTCGGTAACGCCCCCATGCACCCCCCCACCTGTACGCAAGAACCTGTGGGAGTGTACCCTCCAACCCTAGGCCGGCTCCCTCCACACGGGCGTGTACTGTCGAGCAGCCAGCCCTCCACATCCCCCTCCTCTCCACCCAAGTGCGCGGCTCCGTCGCCAACCAATTCCCCTCCATACACACACCAGTGTGCACCGTCCGGTAGAGGCCCCCGTACTGCGTGGTGACCTCTGGGCCCAGGCAGGCGGCGCTCAGCACGGGCTGGCGGCTAAGGGCCCGGTACAGCGCCGCCGCCTCCTCGGGCTCGCTCGGCAGCACCTGCGCAGGGGACACACCAGGGTCAGGCACGGCCCGGGCTACAGGGACCACAGCAACCGCGGGCCGAGCCCTCACCTGACGTTCCATAGTCTCCTCTCTGCCGCTGGGGCGAGGCGGGGAGTAGCGGGGGAGGTGCTAGTGCCCGGAAGTGAAGCTTCAGGGGGCGGAGCCTGGGGCGGCTTGGCCTGTTTATGCCGCGGCGTATCTGGCAGGGCGGGGCCTTTGGTGAATGGGCGAGGACCGTTAGCGGAGGGGGCGGGGCCTTGGTGGCACGAAGGAGAGGCCTGTGACGCAGAGGTGCTGGAGGGGAGGGGGCAGGGACCTCGAGAAAGGGAGCAAGCCTTTAAGGGGCGGACAAAGCAAGTGCGACCCAGGCCTCTTACTGAGAGGGGAGGCAGTGGGATCTCCGAGGAGAGAGGGCGGCCCTGTGGAAGCGGAATACAAGTGCGGGTCTTCAGGGAGGGATGAGGTCTGTGAGAAGCGAAAAGGGCTACGTGAGAAGGGGGTGGGGCCTGCGTCTGTACGAGGCTGTGAGGCGAAAGAAACGAGGTCGGACAGGGGTGGGCCCTGAGCATTCGTGGGGCGGGGCCTGAGGAATGCAGTCCAATGAATCTTTGAGAATGAGGGCGGGGCGGGGCTCGTCAGCAGCTGAGCGCTGTGGGGGATGTTGATCAATGAACCGATGGGGGGGCGGGGGCAGGGCCGGGGGTCTCCTGTGGCTGACTGTAGGGTCCCTCCTTGTCCACGACGAAGCAAACATTCACTAGACGGTGCCAGGCCCTGTCCTGGAGGGACTCCCAAGCAGATGGAAAGAAAGGCGCAGGTCCGGGCGAAGCGCTCGAAGCAGGGCTCTGGGATGTGGGGCAAAAAGGGGCGGGTGCCGAGCTATCAGGGTACTGCCTGGGCTTATCAGTCGCCAAGCCTGCGCAGAGAGCTATCTGTTCCCGCAGCCTTCACCCACACTTATCAGTGACTTTGCTGGGGATCGTGAGCAGGTGGGCCTCTGCCTTCCTCTGCTGGCCTCTACCCAAGCTCTTGGGTGTGTAGGGCCAGGTGGGCTCAGGCTCCACCCAGGATCAGAACGCTTCCTATGGAAAGAAGAACCTGGGCAGGCAGACTCCCTCTGCACGTGGCAAAGGACTGGGGCGGCTAAGGTGGCAGCGGAGGGCAGGAGAGGCTGGCCACCAGTCAAGGCAGTAGGGATGTCCCCTCCTCCATATACCATGAGCCTGGCTGGTCTTCAACACCTCAGGGCCCTGGCTCCCTGCACCACCCCTTGCCTTTGATAGAGATTCCCACTTGCCTGGCCGCAGCTTCCCCTTCCGTATCAGCCATATCATTACTGACTTAACATTACTAGTTAAGTAAAAAAGAGTCCCTGCTTTCTGAGGCCACTTGCATTTGAGAGCACTCAGTGTGTACAGGACTGTATCAAGGCCAGAACCAGGAATAGAAAGAGTGGCCCCAGCCACCAATTTGGGTAGAAAGGTTGGAAACTAGGATGTTCATCAGGAGTTGTTTATAATAGGAAACCTGGGAACATGGTGCCTGTTCCTCAGGAGGTGTGCAGTAGACTGGCTGTAGATGCACGGTGTATCTCTCTGGATGTTGGGCTCTGAAAGATTAACATGAAAGTACCTGGAATGAACATGTGGAAATGAACAGGAGCCTAGAAAATGGTGCACTGCACCTCCTGGCTTTTGTTTAAAATGCAAAAGAATAGAGACACAAACAGGAAGGAAGGACATGCATCAAGATGTTAACATTCTTGGCCGGGTGTGGTGGCTCACGCCTGTAATCCTAGCACTCTGGGAGGCTGAGGCGGGAGGATCGCTCAAGGTCAGGAGTTCGAAAGCAGCCTGAGCAAGAGCGAGACCCCCGTCTCTACTAAAAAATAGAAAAAAATTAATTGGCCAACTAAAAATACATAGAAAAAATTAGCCGGGCATGGTGGTGCATGCCTGTAGTCCCAGCTACTTGGGAGGCTGAGGCAGGAGGATCACTTGAGCCCAGGAGTTTGAGGTTGCTATGAGCTAGGCTGATACCATGGCACTCTAGCCTGGGCAACAGAGTGAGACTCTGTCTCAAAAAAAAAAAAAAAGATGTTAACATTCGTTTTGTTTATCTGTGTTTAAAAAATTTTGTTCTAGCAACTTTGGTAAGAAGGTACTACTACCCACCATCTGGGAAGGACTAAGATCTGGCAGCTGGCAAGAGTTTGGGGGTTGAAATAGGCCAAACAAGGATGACAAGTATAGGGCTTGTTGACAGCACCAGGGGGCAACACTTGCTCACCTGCCTTCCAGGAACCAGGCCCCGGAAAGCTGTGTGTAGCTTGGATACCCGCAGGCCACCGAGGTGCCATCTTTCAACAGCCTGCATAGTGACCTGCTCACTCCAGGTCTATGCTTGAGACTATCCCTTGGACACCTTTGTGGAGGGCCCATTGTGTGGCTTCGTGTAGACTCAGCTCCAGTCATGCCAGCACTTCTGCAACTTTGCCCATTCATTCTTTTTCCTTTAACCGTGGACAGGATTGTAGAAAATTTGGGGATTTGCTCCTTTGCCTAAGCCTTCCCACTTCACAAACCATGCCAGAGACAGTCTGTAGGTTGTTTATATCAAGTCCTTTTATTCTGATATCACAGAAGTACCTTGTCACAATACAGGGGGAGGGACACTGAAGTACCACGAGTTCTCACAGAGCACAGGAGGACGGCACACAATTCACAAGGTCATGTGGAGGACTCGGGTCATTGCACTTACAACTGTAAACTTGTTTGTTTGACTTTGTACAGCACTCTTCCCCCTCAAATAAAGAAGGAGAGAAGAAAAGAAGGAAAGAAAGGTAGAGAGGGAGGAGAGAGGGAAAAGCAAAAACAAGACATGAAAGCAGAGGAAAAGGTATTGGGTGGCCACCACTCTCCAGGTACTGCACTTGGAGAGAAGGAGCTGATCTGACCCCAGAGGCCAGATGAGGCAGAAACACACACACATACATACACACACATACACACGCATGTTCATGTGCATACATATACAATATCTCACAACTTCCATGGCTCTCTAGTGCCACCCCAGTGCACATGGCAGCAGGGTTGCTGGCACCTGGGGAGACAGAGATGGCATCTCTGAGGAGTTTCAGTTGATTAGGCCTGTCCCTCTGACCCTGTTGGATTCCACAATGACAAGTATTTACAGCATGAGGGTGCTAAGGGGACAAGGCAGGGGTCAATAAGGCAGGATCTCACTGTCATGGCAAAGGACCTGCCTGAAAAACTCCCTACAGGCTCCAGAAGACAGGCCATAGTTGCTGCCACTGCTTCTCTTTCATTGTGGGCCCTGAGACCACATGCTCTGCCCAAGGACTAAGAGGATGGGGGTGCTGTCACTATGAAGTGAGTGCATTGGGCCCTGAAGTGGGCAGAGCAGGCAATGCCCTTGCTCATGATGCTGGGGAGAGGATTACGAAGAAGGCTTGGGCTGCATGCCAGGGACCCATTGCCCATTTGAAGATGTGCCTGTTTCTCTCCACTTCCCAAGGCACTGGATGCTGGTCCCTCAGCTTCTGGCTGCATTGCCCCCAGAGTCACAGATGCATCCATATGAGGGCTAGGAGGGATAGCCCATGGTCCAGAGGCTTGCTCCAGCCATCTTCACAGAGGGGCAATGATGTGTCCTGTGGATACAGTGTGGGGTAGGGAGTGGCAGATGGCAGAATTTCAAACTCAGTGGGCTTGGCCAGAAAGGAAATTTGCCAAAAAGTCAATACTTTAGAGCCTGAGACTGGGCATGCTGCAGGCTGACCTGCTGCCATCTCCCTGCCTGTTCCTTGCTCCCCATCCCATCCCCTGGCCTTTAGTGCAAAGGTTTGTTGCCTTGGTCTCCAAGTACCCAGCCACTAGACACATCCCCACACAGACATGGTCCTGGCTGGCCAGAGGTGCTAGATGATTTCCCTCAGCCCTTGCTCAGATGGCCTCATCCAACCCCAGGCCTGATCTCTAGGATGCGGCAAGTGTTCCACGGGATGGGTGAGGCCAAATTCCAGGAGGGCCAGGGTCTTAGGTCCAACACAGATGTTAGCAGCTTCCTGTCCCATCCACAGCTACCAGAAGTGGGCCAGGATCCCACTCTGAAGCGGTGTGTAGACCTTACAGAAAAGCATGAGAAATGTGGACCCCTGAGAAATGCATGAAGGTCAGCTTTAAGGGGTCAGGCAGCTACTGCTGGCTGCACTGCTGGCTGAGTGGTGGAGAAGCTGATGAGCAGTGGGATACTTGGGCTTTGGAGAATGGGGTGTGTAGGGAGGGTAGGTCCCAGGGACATAGGACCTTCTGTAAGTTTTACTATTAAGAAACTTCCCAAGAAACTCAGCTTGAAGCCATCGTTTATGTGAATAGTTAACCTGCTCTGGTTCCAGATGACATTGTTAGCTGTCCTCACCACAAGTATCAAAGGCCAGCTCTTCCTAAGCACCCTGGCTCCGGCCCAGATCTCCTGACTCACAGGCCTTTGAACCTCCCAGACACAGAGGAGAGGTATGGAACAGGCACAGCCAGGCTCTGCCCGTGGCCTCTGCCTCTCTGGCCATTGATACAGCCCACCTCTGCCCTTGAGCAGCACCTGCTGGGAAGGGGTGGCCAGATGCCTCTGGTTCAGGGTTGGTGTAGGAGGGGAAAACGGCATACAGATAGGAATCTTACAGCAAACCTTCAGGACGTTCACACACACGCATCCTGTGTGGGCTCCTACTGTTGTGTCTGCTCCAGGGATTCCTTTTTATCTGCTTTCTTGGACAGAGAAAATTGCAGGGTGTGTGGGGCCTTGTACTGCCTGCTCCAGAGCCTGGCACGCTCAGGCAACAATTCTGGCAAGTCCTCACTAGCTTGTGCAGAAGTTAGCTAGAAGTGCTTCTGAAGGGGAGGTTCTGAGGCAAAAAGAACTCCAAGCAAGAGGGTCGAGCATTTAAAATGGATGAAATCGTGCAAAGAGGCTGCGAGCTGTGCATGCTCCACTGCGGGACAGGCGGTGACTCACCTGGCAGCAGTGAGTCCTGCCACAGGTCAAACATGCCACAGACTAAGAATTTCACACACACACAGTGGGGGTGGAGGGTGGGGGTGATATGAGTGTATCTATCCAGTTTCTCAATTGCATGTTTGCAATTAACTCCTTATACATAACATGGAATTTATTAGATATTAACAGTTGTCTTTGAGGGTTTATATTTCATTGCATAGAACGTTAGAGATGAAACTTGTGGCTGTGCCCAAGATGAAGGGAGGCTCCCAAAGGAAGGGCCTTGGGGAAGAATGCCACCCAGTCCACCAGGTGGACAGATGGTGCCACACTCCCCAACACAGGGCTCTGGGCCTTTTCTTTGGCTGGCAGAAGCCCTGGCCCCTCTGCTCGGCGCACACCCACTGGTGATGGCTTAAGAAGGACTGGAATTGCACAGTAAACAGAGGCGGGCTGAGGGGCCTCCCTAGACCTCGCCCTGGGGTTGTGCTCTTGGTGGCCTGCTGCCCCCTATTGCTTCTAAATCAACATTCTCCCTGTGCTGAGCAGGGGCAGAGCAGAGAGGAACCAAACCATCAGTCACAAGGTGGTGGTGGAGGGGAGAGGCAAAGGGGTGAGCAAAGAGAGGCAAAGAGAAGAGAGAAAAGGGGAGAAAGAGAAACAAAAGAAAAATGTTTATGAGGTATACACGTAAATCAAACTGGAATGATTAAGGCTGTTCTTGAAATCAAAAGAAATCCCCAGGTGTACGGACGAGGAGCCGGCTGATTGAGACAATGGCGGTGCCGCTGGGATGCTCACGATGGCTGGGGGGATGGCTTTGAGGTGGTGGCAGGTGTGCTAGCACGCTGCCACGCGGGCTGGGAGAAGACTCAGCCGACGCCCACGCTGCTTTTCGGTGCTATGGCCTCTTATTTCAGCGATGAGACAGTGTTAGGTCCTAAGGTTTGTAAAGTTCTCCCAACCCCACACTGGCCACATGGAGGTCTGCTCCGATGTCCCCCAGGGTGAGGGGCAGGGCCCTGTGGCCACAGAAGGATCTGGGCCAGCTGGAATGTGAAGGAAACGGAGCCCAAGGCTCCCAGCCCTCAATCAAAGCCCCTCTCCAAGGCTGTGGAAAAACTTCTGGCATCTCGGAGGGAGGGCAGTGTGTGCCCAAACTCTGTGTATAACGCATTGGAAGCCTGGCCGGCCAGGCTGCAGAAAGGCAGCTGCAGGAAGAGCAGCAAACAGCCGTGGTGGCAGGGTTCTAGAGAGGGCTCCTCCCTCCCAACGATGGCTGTGCCTTGAAGGTGGTGCCCTGAGGAGAGCAGGGTCTCTGGAAACACAATCAAAGGTCCCCCCAGGCCAGTGGTCCCACTTGTCCAGCAGATGCTTCACCCAGGCAGCTGCTGTTAGAAAACATCCCATCCTCAACTTGAGGCCTGCCTGCCACGTCCCACCTGGTGTGAGTCTTTGGGCCAAGGGTTTGCCAGATTGTAGATGCTTGGAAGAGAAAAGAAGGGAGGGAGGGAGGAAAGAAGAAAAGAAAGAACGATTTTGTCAAGAACTGTGGACAGCTGCTTCCCATCCTCACACTCCTCTCAGCCATCTGCCATATGCCAACGGCCCAACTCCTCCTCACCCACAGGATGCCACCCCACTGAGGCCTGGGGAGATGGATACCTGGGCAGGTTGGAGGTCACAGATAAGACAGGAAGAAATAAGAATCAGGTCGGCCAGGAAGGGACATTTCTTTTAATGTAACAAAACTTCCTTTCTGTTTTGCTTGAGAGTGAGGGACATGGGACTTTGTTTAAAATGGCAAGCTTCTCCCAGCCTATTTCTAAAATTGCCATAAAAGACACCAGGAGATGGCCACTCACAGCAGTGCTGGCCACTTGACCTAATCATTAGCCAAATGCTAGAACTTGAGGGAGATTCCTTTAACTACAAAATCAGTGGTCAGGTTGAGGCAGGAGGATCACTTGGACCCAGGAGTTGGAGGTTGCAGTGAGCTATGATGACGCCACTCCACTCTACCCAGGGTAACAGAGTGAGACTCTGTCTCAAAAAAACAAAAAACAAACAAAACAAAACAACACAAACAAAGTCAGTGGTCTCTGTCCACTCACACCATGTGGCAGGACACAGAACAAGGCCATGTCTGTGTTTCCTTTCCCTACTCAGTAACCATACCCTGGGCTTCTGCTGGTCCCAGGGCCCCCCTGAAGTGACCTGCTTGCTGACTGCCAGGTCCTTACCTGGACACCATACACATACATGGCCTGCACACCATGAGAGCACCCAAACCTCCAAATTTTTTTTAGAGACGGTCTTGCTGTGTCGCTCAGGCTGGAGTGCAGTGGCATCATCATAGCTCACGGCAACCTCAAACTCCTGGGCTCAAGGGATCCTCCTTGCCTCTGCCTCCCTAGTAGCTGGAACTACAGGCATGTGCCACCACACCTGGTTAATTTTTTTCATTTTTTAAGAGATGGGATCTCACTATATTGCCCAGGCTGGCCTTAAATTCTTGGCCTCAAGTGATCCTCCCCCTTCAGCCTCCTGAATCACTGGGATTACAGGTGTGAATCACCATGCCTGGCTCTAACCTCCATATTGTCAATCTTAAAGTGGCAAAGGTGGGGGAGGAGGTAGGCCATGGGATGATGGTAGGTGGTCCTGGCTGTGCACAGAACAGCTCCAGCAGCCAAGCTGCTCTGTCCACCACCCAGGATGATGCACTTCCTCCTCCTCCCACAGAGGTAGGGCAAGACCAGGGTTGGGGCAGGCTCCAGCAGGTGACATCCCATCCTGTCTTGGCCACTGCAGCCCAGACAGAGCTAGGACTCCCATCCTGAGGCCCTTCTACTTTCTCCCTGGGCTGACCTAGTCTGGGGCTGAGACTGCCCATCCAGTGACTTCCCTTTCCTCTATGTCCCTTTCCTCTCTGCCTCTCTACTCACTCTATTCTTCTATCTTGTGGGCCACAAACTCAGCCTGTGAAACCAACAGTGACAACTTCATGCCTGGAGCTGCTAAGCTCTGCAGGGCTTGGGGATGCCAGCCTCTTCCAACTGGCTGGAGCAAAGGCACTAGCACCAGACAGCAGGGAAGAGGTGTGTTCCCCCACAGGAGTCACAAGCCACCTTGTCCTTCAGGATGACTTTGGACTCAGTGCCCAGGACACAGAACTCAAGTTGTGGGATACAATTGGGTTTGCTGGGCCCTTCCCCATGGATACCACCTGACTCATCTGCCACTATCTCAGCCAGCTCAATGGCCTGCTGGGTCCATCACAGCTGAAGGAATCCTACCAGGCCCTTCCTAGTTCACACTTGCAGGAACTGGGTAGATACGGTCAGCCAGACCTTGGCCCTTCACCCCCTCCTCTGGCTCTGGCTCATCCCACCCTGGTCCTGACACTCACTGTTATACGCAGAGTCCAGAGCTGCGCCCAGGCCTCTGACTCCAGAGATTTTTCCACAGCAATGATATCATCTCTCTTCATCTCTTTAAGAGCCTGTGGAGAATTTATAGGGGAGGGCTGGGGAGGAGCTGCATCCCAGGGGGCCCTACCTATACCCTAATGCCAGCCCATAGCTGTGAGAGCCCTGCAGGGGGATGGGGGATGGTGAGAAAGACAAGGGACATTGGCTCTGGCTTCCCTTTGCTGGAGACTTCTACTGACTTGCCCTATGTTGGGGGCTTTGTGTACAGTGTCCCTCCGCTTCCTCTTTGTCCTCCTATGCTTGTAGCAGAGCACACTGCAGCTCTGGCCACACCACCTGATGAAGACCGGACTCCTCCCACAAGAACTCTTGGGACTTAAATCCCCCCTCTCCCCCACCCCCCATACCCTAGCTTGTGCCTCAGGCCTTTCCCAGGAGAGGCCAGGTACAGGCTGCTCATACTCACCCTGCTGGGCATGATCACCAGAATGAAGAAAATTTTTTGCCAAAAGCAGAGACAGCTGTGACATAGAAAGAGGAGAGAGGCATCAAGAAATTGAGCCAGACCCCTCCTAGTCAGGCCATTTGCCATAACGAAGCCAAGCTCAGCCCTGGGACAAGGACTGCCCAGATTACCTCTGGGCATCAGCAGGTAGGCCCTCTGGCTGGCCTGTGTCAGTGTGACTGAGCCTGGAATCATCTCATAGACCCAACCTCTGCCAGAGTAGGGCCACAGAACAGCCACCCACCACGGACTTGGCCACAGGCAGCGCATACCTTCCGTCAGCTTGCCGGCTTGCTCTGCTGCCCCACCGGGGAGGATCTTGGAGAATACACTCTCCCCATCAACACCTGACTGGCCAGCAGGAGCCCCTGCAGGCCCTCCAGGCCTGACTCCAGCCTTCGTGCCTGGGGGAAAGAAACCACCATCATGAGTTACACTTGGCCTAGCTCTTCAGGGTCTGAGTGGGAGAGTGGCCATGAGGGAATCTGAACACAGGTACCCTGTGAGGCAAGAAGGTGAGGAGGAGGCTGGGGGAATGAGGCCAGGAAGATAAGAACAGGAAGAGAAGGGGTAGGAGGAAGCAGGAAAAAAGGAGGTTGAGGAAGGTAAAGAGTAAGAAAGGGAGGAAAAGGCAGAGGAGGAGGAAAAGACAGGGAGAATAGGGAGGGGAAAGAAGGAGAGAGTAAGGAGCCCTGGCCCCGGTCCTGCGCTCACCCATACTTTCCAGGCTGTCTGCCCAGAGCTAGCAGGGCCCAAGGGCCCCTGTGCTGATGACCCATTGGCTCATTCTAACCCCAAGCTCGTTTCCTGCTGAGGAGGTCTGCAGCCCACTGAGTACCTTCTCAGGATTAGTGAGGGCCAGCAGTGTGGGGGAGCTCAGGGTGCAACTGGGTGTAGGGAGAGAACGACCTGGATACTCTGGGCCACAGCTGAGGGCACCGAAGGGTAGGCTCACCTGCAGGTCCCGGTCCTGGTGTTGGCTGGGCCTGAGGAGCCCTCCCCTGTTGGGGTGCTTTGGCTGTCCCTTTAGAGCCGTTTGTCTGCTCTGCCCGCGGCTGCAACAAAGAATCTATAGCTGAGATTGTGCCCATTGACCCTGCCCATGCCCAGTCTGGAACCAAGGGGTTGTCCAAGCCCCAGTCATAGCATCTGCCCTGGGTAGGACTCATGCGGGGGAGCCTGCTTACCGGTCCTGCTGGCTGAGGGCCTGCAGCTGTTGTGGGGCCTGGCTGAGGCTTCCCTACTGGCTGCTGGCTGGCAGCAGGGGCTGGGCCCCGGGTGGTGGGCTGGCTCTGCTGCTGCAGCCGAGCCTGTGACAGGGCCTGCTGGGGAGGCTGGAGCCCAAGACCTTGCTGCTGCTGCTGCTGCTGCTGTTGTTGCTGCTGCTGTGTCTGTGGCTGGCGCGATGCTGCCCCTGAGGGCATCTGCCTGGATGATGGTGGCTGTGGCTGCTGTGGACCAGGAGCTGCCTGCCGACCTTGCAGCTGCGGCTGCGCCTGGGGTTCTGGCTTTGGCTGCAATGCAGCGGGCACGGAGTGGGCCTGCCGGGAGCCTTTCTTGCTCTCAGAGGCATGGTGGTATGCTGATGGAACACGGGATGGCTGTGAGTATTCGGCAGAGCTGGGGTACCCAGGCTGACCCTTCTTCGGCATGGCTGGGGCAGGGCTGGGCTGAGGGTGGGGCCGGGCCTCATGGCGACCAGGATCCCGAACATGTGGTTTGGCAGCACGCCGTCCTGGCTCCTCGCCAGTGTGGCGGCTTGAGTGCCGCCCGTGGTCACTGTGATGCCGGTGTTCCTTGGCTGAGGCATGGCGGCCTGGGCCACCCTCATCATGAGGCCACAGGCTCTCCTCAGGGGGTTCATCGTAGTCGTGGTAGCTGTGCCTGGCAGGGCCTCGCTTTTGGGAGGAGGAAGAAACTGCATGGCCCCCGTGGTGCCTGAACCGGTCGGAGCGGGCATCCCGGGGCTTATCAAACCAGTCCGTCTCCTCCTGGCCTAGGTGATACGCTTCAGAGACCAAAAACAGAACACCATCAACCGCCAGGTTGGCCGCAGGGGGAGGCCTAGCTGAAGCCATGCAAAGAAACCAGAGAGTGGGTGCCATAGCCACAAGCAGATCACTAGGTCCCCAGCCCACCCTCCCACGACCAGGGACCAGGGCGCAGGTGGTGCAGGCAAGGGCAGCCTGTAGCAGGGCCCATTGGATGAGGTGCCGGGCCAGACCCTGCTGGGACATCTTGGGGCCAGGGCCCCATGGGCAGGCAGGCCCCCCAGGTGCTGAGTATCCGCAGAAATCACCCCTGGCTGCCATTACCTTCACTGTCGGACACCACGCAGTGCGAATCATCCAGGATGTACTCTTCACGCTTATATGCGTGGGCCCGAGGTCCGTCCTTGACATGCTCCTGGACGTCAGGCATGGAGTGGCTGGAGCAGAACTGCGGGCAGACATCCCCGGGAGGGAGGGGCCCCCCAGCAGGGCGGGGCCGCCCCAAGGGGCTGACGGGGCTCTCCTCTTCAGAGGCCTGGCTCCGCATGGGGGGCCGTGTCCGGCTGTGGGCCATGCTTAGGGATGAGGGCTTGGGGCCTGCTTTTTGAAGTCGCTCCACAGCTTCCCGTTCCCGTTCGTACCCCTTGCCTCGACCACTGAAATCATGGCTGGGCAGCTTCTCCCCGCTGTATACAGATGACACCCGGGACCTGCTGCTCCCACCATACATGCGGTCGTCGTCCTCCACCGTGTCCCGGGTGGACACCCCATAGTACCTCTGCTGTTCATACACATTCTTCTTGAGCCCATAGGTGATTTCGTCCTGGAACTTCCTGCCCCGAGAGGCCAGGCTGCTGCTGACTGCAGGTGGGGGGTAGGAGGCCAGATCTGATTCCACGTCCTTGGCCTCTTCAATAGGTGAGAACTTAGAGATCTTTTGCTCCATGCCCTGCTTCCGGTGCTTGCTGCGCTTTGAGGAGATAGCAGCCGGGGCCAGGCTCTTGGAGGGATGCTTGGGCCCCACAGGCCCTGGACTGTACTTCTCTGCTCGAGCCCCATGTCTATAGTCGCTGTCACTGTAGTAGTGGGCACTGGCTGGTGGGCCATTGCTCTCCATGCTTCGGTGGTGGCCAACTTTCCCACGGGGGTCATATGAGTCCTCCTCAGATTCCTCCTCCCCTCTGCCATAGCAGCAGGGCAGTGTGGACCCCTCAAGGACACCTGGTTCTCTGGGCTCCTTCCCTGGACGCCCGCTGCTACCTGGCCCCAAGGGCTCTAGCCGCTGGCTATCAGGGGCAGTAGAGGTGCTGTCCTTGGTCAGCTCACTGATGTCGTCGATCATCACATAGTTCCGAGGAACGTTCTGCTCCAGATTAGTGTAGTGTGAGTCAGAGGGGTAGGTGGGGGCTGGGCTCTGGCTCACACTGCTACGGTCACTGGCCCGGGGCAGCTCAGGGGCCTTTCCCTGTTCATAGCTGCTGCTCACTGCTGGGCCACTGTAGCTGGTTTCAGAGGGGGCTGAAGACATGGCCACAACAGGGCTGGTGATCACCTCATAGTTGGTAGGCACCTTCTGCTCCAAGTCAGCTAGAGATGTCTGGCGTGGCTTCTGGTGGGGGGCACGGCTGTCAGCTGGGACCGGAAAAAGGGTGCTCTGTGTGGTTGGCATGGGTGTTTGGGCTGCATAGTGGCCTGTGGGACGGAAAGCCTGCTGGTTTGGCAGGCCAGGCTCAGCTGGGTAGCTGGTGCCAGGAGGAAAGGCAGGTGCTGGGTAAGTGCTGGGGCCTGGGTAGGTGCGTGGTTGGTGGGCTGGGAATCCGTTCTGAGTTGGCCCACCACTGCCTGCAGTGTGCTGTGGGGCTGGAGGTGGGAACTGGGGCTGCTGGAAGACAGCAGGGCCGGAGGGGGTGGCAGCAGCCGTGGCAGTGGCAGGGAAGTCCACATACTGGCCAGCGGGAGTGGTGCAGCCCTGGAGACGCAGCTGGTTGAGCTCGCTGTCCGACAGATAGTCACGATGCTCACCAAGACCTCGCAAGGGTGGGTAGTCACGGCCACCCCGGTCTTTGGCCAAAGACTCTTTGCGCTGTGTGATACCAAGCTCCAGGTACTTGAGCTTGGCATCAATCTCCTTCTCCTCCTCGTCCAGCTCTGCCTGCTTCTTGCGCAGCTTGGTGGACTCATGCTCCACCAGCCGCAGGTCCCGGTCCAGCTCCCGGAGCAGGCTGGCCTTGGTAGCAGGGACAGCGGTGGGCCCCACCAGCCCTCGCTGCAGCAGGCTGGCTGCATACAGCTGTTGGGGGGCCTGGCCAGCCAGGGGAAGGTGAGCCTCCTCTGGAGGGGGGCTGGGTAGTGTCCGCTTCACCTTGCGGACCAGGCTGTTGGGTGGCGGCGCCGACACCTGAGACAGAGGGAAGGGTGGGCAGCACTGAGACCCAAGGTGTGGGTGACTTGGCAGGGCATGGGGTAGAAGAACCCAGGTGTGGGCTGGGGTGGGAGCTGGGCTCCACGTTGTTGGTGCCCTGATCTACTAGGCAGCCTCAAGGCCTACCCTGCCCACCCACTGGCCTTGGTTTTTTGCTACAGAGGGAAGGTCTATGGTCATTTAATAGGCCTTCTCCTTCCCAGAGCTCCGGACAGGGGGAGAGTAGGGAAGGGGCAGAGTTCCTTCTGTGCAGGTTTCCAACACTGGCCTCGCACACATGGCTTTGAGGACCCCTGCATATCTCCAGTAGGCTTCCACCCTTTGAGATAACGAGAGAACAGGCGTGGCTGTGGGTTCGAGTCCTAGCAGCTGATCGGGACAGAGGGCAGACAGGAGGAGTGGAGTAGAATGGGTTGTGGGCCTACCAGTCTCTCTAGAGGATCCTGGGAAGGGGAATATGCTTACTGTGTGTCAGCTGTCACAGGCTCTGACTCTTTTTCTGCTTCCTGCCCTGATTCCTCTCTAAAATGATATGCTCCTCAGCTGCCTGTTCACCCTCCTTCTTTAGTCCCCTGCACCACCCTCTGCCAAACCCTCTGGGCTGCGCTCTTGGCCCAGCCCCCAGCTCCCTCCGCACCCCTCTGTCAACTGGCTGCTCTCTGTGGCCACTAGTGCACCTCTAGATCCTCCCCAGCCCTGTCTCCAGCAATGTGGCTTCCTGGCCAAGCTTCCCTGAAAGTGCCCACCATGGAATCCTCCTTGCCGCCCTCAATGCTCTGCATTGCCTGAAGTCCGCATTGCCAGACAGTTCACTCTGGCTGCCCCCTTTATCTGTAGCTCCTTGCTTCCCAGCATGCCCAACACTTTTGGGTTTCCACCTAAATCCCCAAAATATACTGGGGACCAACATCAGGTTTCTTACATTTTACTTTGCTAGGTAACTGCATAAAAACTTCCCACCTACTTTCACCATGTCATTAAAAAAATGATAGTGTGCCCCAAATTCTCAGAACAAAAGGGCGGGCCATTAATGGAATAAATTTAGCTTTTTGAACTCCTCACTCTTTTGTCTGTCTTTTCTTATTTTGGCCACACATCATGAGTGCCCATCATGGTCTGGCCCCACATGGCCAGCCCATGGGACCTCTATGCCTAGAGCCAGGACCACCCTGCCTCTCTGACCTGCCCTCCCTGCCAGCCTAGATTCCTGATCCCATCCCCAACCTATCTGGCCTGCATGCACCAGGGCTCTTCACTACCCAAGCTCATCACCTTCACAACCCCACTCTGATGCCCCGCTTTTTCCTCTCTGCTTCATACCCAGAAAATGGGCAAATATACTTCATAATGCCTCTGGCTCCTACCTCCTCTCCCAGGTCTCTTCCTTCAGCCCATTGGCACACTGTGTCCAGGAAGCTTTTCAAAATATCCATCTTGTCCTATCTCACATGCCTAAAACCTCCAGGGACTCCCAGAGCCTTCAGGAAAAGCCCACCCTCCTCAGCCTGGCACTCAGTCCTTGGCATCAGGCCCACGCAGCCCTCTATCCTCATTCACAATGCAGCCCATGGCCAGGCCACCTCTCACAGTCCCTGTTTATCACTAGCAACTAAAGCCACAGCCACAGGTAAGTTTATGCTCCAGGATCCCCCATCTAGGGAAGCAGACAGGTATGTAAACAGATTTACTGAGTGCCAGGTAGGGGCGGGGAACACCCTGAAGCAGAGGGCTAGGCCATGGGGTTTGGAGTTTCTGTGGGGCAACGGAAGCCAGGCCAGGGCTGGGAAGTGGGGAGCAGCCCAGCTAGATCTATGTCACTCATTTTCTCAGGCAACACCCATAGATGAGGTTTGGAGTGGGAGGGGCCCAGGCTGGAAGAGTGGAACAGGCCTGAAGGGGAGGTGGCAGGGGCTGGACTAGGTATGGGGGGATGAAGGGACAGTGCTTGGGAGAGGCTGAAGTTTCTAGTGGAGTGTCTGGCTAGGTGGCTGTGGGGGCCATGTGTGTCTGGATCTGCCCAGGCTGGCCCTGCCAGGTTGCAGGCTCTATCAGATGTGCATCAAGGAGGGTCTGTTCCTTGGCTCCTTCCCCTGGGCCTCTGGAGTCAAAGGTGACTCCACTCCCACCCCAGGAGAAGCCCCTCCCTGTGGGGGCCCCTCAGGCTAGGCAGAGACCCCTGTCCCACCCTGGACCAGCCCCTGTGCCCATACCTGGCTACCCAGTCCCCCCTGGTGCTGGTAGAGGGAGAACCTTTCTTTGGCAGACTCCTCGGCGGTGGGGCTGAGGGGCTTAGGGTCAGACAAGGACCGTTGCAGGGTCTTCATGGGGCGAGGCAGCGTCTGCTGGCGGAGAGCGCTGTCAGCCGTGAAGTGCTTCTGGGGACTCACGTGAGCCTTGTTCAGCCTCTCACTGGAAGCAAAGGAGGTGTCCAGGAGCCGGTGTGGGGACAGGGGCGAGACTGGTGAGTAGAGGACCTGGGGGGACTTGGGAGGCTGGCGGCTCACAAGCTGTGAGAGAGACTCCGGGGGCAGGTGGGCCTGGTACCCGATCTCCAGGGGATCCGGCTTCTTTTTTTCAAACCTGCCCAGAGGCCCTGGGGTGACGATCTGGATGCCAGGCAGGTAGGGGCTGATGGCAGTTGGCCCTACAAGCTGCGGCCCGACCACACCCTGGGCCTGCCCTTCTGGCTCCGTCTGACAGGCCAGGCTCTCCCCACGCCCAGTTTTCTCTGGTGCTGATATGTACCTGACGATCTCCACCTTGGGGTCAGTGGCGGCTGTGATGTGGATGGCTGGAGAGACCCTGGGCAGCTGATCAGGCTCCGTCTGCACGGAGCAGTCACTGATGGTCTGGATGCCCACACTGCTCATGGCTCTTGCAGTGGCGGTGGCAGTGGATGACGAGGCAGTGGCATCGTGCTTGCTGTCAGAGCCCGAGTCGGAGTGGCGGGAAAGACGGGACCTACGGCGGCGCACTGGCTGCTCCCACTCGGCGCTGTCCTCGTCGTCCGTTTGTACACTGCAGTCAGCACTCCGCCGTACCCGGCGCCGCCGGCTCAGGAAGTAGCGGCTCTCCCCGTCCTCATCGTCCGTCTGCACACTGCTATCTGCAATCCTCCTGACCACACATGGTTCAGGCCCCGACTCTGGCTCGCAGGCATCCCGCAGGCGTGGCATGGAGTGCCGCTTCTTGATGCCACTGCGGCTTGCCTCCCACTGCTCCTCGGTTTGCAGCGACATGTCTGAGGCGGAGCTGGGGAGACCCCGGTGCAGCACAGGCTCACGAGGCTGCCCAGGGCCCTCAGGCCCTGCCACGGCAATGAAGGCTGTGTGTGTCAGCGGGGGCCAGTACTGGCCGTTCTGGGCCAGCTCGGTGGCTGCTGGGGGAGGCCCTCGGCTGGGTGCCTCACAAGCCGCAGGGAAGGGAGCCTTCTGCCGCTGCTTCTGCTCCTCTAGCTGCTGCTGCAGCTGCTGCTGTAGCTGCTGGATCTGCTCTAGCTGCAGACGTTGCTGCGCTAGCTGCTCCCGCTGCAGGGCGAACTGAGCCTGGCGTTCCTCTTGCTGCTGCTGCAGCACATGATGCTTGATGGTCTGCAGCTCCTGCAACTCCCGCTGCACCAGCAGCTGCTCTTCCTCACGGTGCCTCTGCAGCTCCACACGCTCCCGCTCTAGCTCCTCTTGCAGCCGCAGCTGTCGCAGCTTCTCCAACTCCACCCGCTCCCGCTCCAGCTGTAGCAGCTGCTCCTGCTGCTTCCGCTGTCTCTCCTCCTGTGATGCTTCCTCCTTCTCAAGCCCTGGCCGGCTGAGGGTCCCACTGCCACCCCCAGGAGCAGCATCTCCTGGTGGCTTCTGGGCAGTTAGTGGGGTGGGGGCTGGGGCTCCTGCAGCCTCCTTGATGGCAGCAGGGGTGGTTGTGGAAAGAGACTCTTCCCGTGCAGCCCCTGCTGGCTGCTCTGGCCTCGGTGGGCCCCCAGCCCCTGGGGCCTTGGCAGCAGCAGGTTTCCCCAGGTAGACAGGCCCCTCAGCAGGTGGGACACTGGAAGCAATGGGGAATCTACTTGGTGTGTGATATCGGTAAAGCCCTGTGGGCCCCAGAGGTACCCGAGGGGCAATCATGGGCACACGTGTCAGGCTCGTGAGTGGCACAGCTGTGACTCCACCAGATGCATAAGGCCTGTACATGCCACCACGCACCATGGGCCGCAGTACCGAGGCGGGCTGGGTGGTGATGGGTAATGTTGCGGCAATTGGGGTGTTGATAGTCGAGTAGATCATGCCATCGGCTGCGCGCACAGTAGCTGTGGATGGCAGCAGCTGTCTGACTGCTGTTCCCTGGCCTGCTGCAGGCCCGTACTGGGCCAAATTCCCAGGACCCGGGTGGCCCTCTGGGAAGGTGGGATTACCAAGGAGTCCAGGTCTGAGGGGAGACAGACCCTGAGGAGCACTGATCCCAGGCCTGTGCTGAGGTTGGTATTGAACAAGGTCAGAGCTACCACCACCACTGCCATGCCGCCCACCATACTGGTCCATGGAGTTGAGGGCAGCACACATGCGGCTGATCTCACGGGCTGTGGTGGCACTGTACTGGGCCAGGCTGGCCTCCTGGAAGCCAACTGCATCTCCCCGCTGGCCATACCTGTGGTCTGAATAGATGTTCGACACTGAACTATAACGCCGCATGGGAAGCGGGTGAGTCAAAAGATCTGTAGGATGACGCAGGTCCGTGAATGAGCCATATTGCAAGCCCTGCCCTAGGTAGCGTCCGTCTGCAAAGCCCAGACTGTAGGAATGCTTCAGTGAGCTGAGGTCCACAGCCGAGTCTCGTCCAGGGCCCTGGAAGAGCTGCCCAATCCGGTGGGCGTGGTAGTTGAGGCCAGCCTCAGCCAAATTGGTGTCAGACATGGAAGAATACAGCCTTCCAGGGAGGCCCTGTGGGTAGGGCCTCTGCTCCTCAGGGGGCCCAGGCCCCATGACCCCCTGTGCCTGGTAGGTGGGGGCCTCGGGAGGCTCAGGGTCCCGGGGACCATAGAAGGGGCCACTGCCTTGGCCAGGAGGCGCAGCATCTGCCATGCTCTTCTCAGGCACGCTAGGGGCAGGGTGGAAGGTGCCAGTGCAGCTACTACCAAAGGGGAACTTGTAGACCATGTCACAGCATGCCAGCTGGCTCTCAGGTCTCATCCCAGTGAGATCCAGGGCACCCGCCGGCTCCTCTGGGAGCAATGTGGTCACAGTGCCTGCTGTGCCCTCTCCCACCTGCACCACCACTGTGTGTGGCTTTCTGGCACCTGGCAGAGCATGTGACCGCAGCTCTGCAGCGGTGGCCCGGTGGGGCTCGGCAGCAGGCTCTGGCACTGGGCCTGGCTTGAGGCCAACACTCTGGGCGGTGCCCATTTGAGTGATCAAAACATCCCTTCTGGCCAGAGGTACTACCTGGTTGGGCAGGTTATACCTGGAAAACTTGGCCTCCCTGGGTCTTCCCCGGGGCCCACCTCGGTATGGGATTGTCTGGACAGCCTGCTCTACCTGCTTGACCTGGGCCAGGCACACAGGGCTACCCGCACCCTGGCCAAAGTCAAGGCGGCTCTGGAAGGGGTCTCCATAGACCACAGGCTGCTTTTGCTGGGCCATGAGCACAGATGAGGCCATGGTGATGCTCACGGTGGTGGCGGTGCTAAGGAAGGCATGGGTCTGCTCCTGGGCATTGAGGTTGATAACCAAGGGCTGCACAGCAGTCGACTGCCGTCCTGGGATTGGATCCAAGGCCAGTCCATACTTTCTCGCTTCCACGGCAAGAGAGGTCAGGTCCATGCCCTGGTCAGTGAGGATGATGGGTGTGGGCTTACCAGCTGTGCGGAGGTCTACCACTGCACTGCCAGGGGGCCTGGGGCCTGGCTCAACCCTAGATGTTCCAGGGACAGAGGAGATCCGGCACAAGGAGATGTTCTCAGCAGGGAGGGCACCCCAGCCATATAGTGCCAGGGGCCCGTCCACACCTGCACTGGGCACTCGTGGGAAGCCAGGTGGCCCAGGTGGCTCTGGGGGCAGCTGAGAGACACTTGGAGGTGTTGTCTGGCTGTAGCTATGGGTGGTGGGCTGGGTGTCGGTAGGTGAGCACAGTGGGGAGGTGGAGGCACTGGCATGTACCATCCTGGTCTGGCTGGAGGCATCTGATGCCAGTGTGATGACCATAAAGGGAGACTCCTGCGAGGACTGCTGCCACACCAGGCGAGGCGTGCTGGGTCGGTGTGGTGTTTGTGTGCCCTGGGCTACCATGGGTGTCGGGGTGGAGGCGCCAGGACTTCGTGGCATGTCTGAGGCAGGGGCTGGGCTTGGCGTCTGTGTAGAGAACTCTGCTGTGGCCCTTGGGCCCAGCTTGCCAAAGGAGAATGTGGGACTCTCTGAGGGGGAGGACGGAGAGAGAGGTGGACTAGAGCCCGCAAAGTAGGAATATGCCTGAGAAGGCTGGGGAGTGGCACCCTCGCTGTCACTCCCACTCAGAGGCTTCTCTCTGGCAGCCCATCCACCTGCAGCAGGGCCACTGGGGGCCTTGGGTAGCTCCTCAGTTTGGGACCCATAGTTTGCAGTGGTTGGGCTCTGTCCATAGCTGTGGCCTGTGGAAGATGGTGAAGGACTCCGCTCAGAGCCTGCTGGGGAGGTTGGAGTCATATACCCTCGTGGCAGGCCAGCTGGACCAGGAGCCACAGCTGTGGTGGCTGGAGTCCCAGGGCCATGGGAGAAGGACGTGCCTACCTCCTTGGAGGCTGGGCTGGGGGAGGCAGGAGAGCTGTGAAGCTTGAGGGGTTCCTGAGGCTCCTTTGCAAAATGCTGAGTGACGCGGACATCAGGAATAACTCGGCCCCCGCTGCTATCTGAGGAGGTAGAGGTGGAGAAGGACACAGGGGCAGCAAGCTGAGTGGGACTGGTACCAGGGGTAAGCGGGCCACCATTTTGCTTCATTGGGTCCATGTATGCACTCTCCGCATTCAGAAACTGCTTCTCCTTCTTCTTGTCCTCAGCAAAGGCCAGGTCCCGTGAGGAGGCCTGCCGCATTCGAACTATGCTCTGTGATGTCTGAAGAATCTCCTCGTACACAGCTGCTTCCAGGCTGGCGGGCATGCCTTCTGAGGCAGACTGAGCAGTCCGGCCATAGTCAGGGTCTGGGGCACCTTGGTATTCAAAGGAGCCCTGGCCCCGGGGCCCTGTGGGCTGAGAGGGGCCACCATGGGGCCCATGGGGCCCCCGGGTCCCTGCCACCTGGCCCTGTTGCCGCTGGAGTAGCTCGGCCTTTCTCATCATCTCCTCGTAGGCCTCCTCAGCGCTCTTGAGGGGCCGAGCAGAACTGGGAGTGGTGGAGCTGCCCGAGGGCGGCTCAGTCGGTGAGTAGAGGGACATGAAGGTGGGCAGGTTGTACTCACTGCCGGACTTGTAGAGCCGGCTGGGGCCGCTATCCAGGGCCTCAGCCTCAGAGTCAAGGGAGGGCGAGGGCGAGTACTCAGAGCAGGAGGAGCGGTGTAGCTCCTCCATCTCAGCTGCCTGCCTCAGCTCCTCCGTAGGGGAGGCGTCCTCAATGGGTGACAAGTTACTGGGTGGTGTTTTGGAGCGCTCGCGCCGCCTCTGAGCCCGCAGTTCTTCCTTGTCTCGCCGGGTCTTGCGGGCGGTGCTGCGGATGCGCTGCTGCTCCACCTCCCGCATCTTCTCCTGCTCACGCAGCAGCTCCTCCTCCTCCCGCAGCTCCTCCTCCTCCGAGGAGTCCTCAATGGTGGGCAGCAGGGGCCCGTGGGAGCGGTGCCGGGCCTTGCGCTGCTGCTTCGCTTCTTCTAGCCGCTGTCGGCGGCTGGGGCTGCTATCACTGTCCTCCTCTAGGGAGGACAGGGAGGTGGGAGAGGTGCCTGACGTGTAGCTGGGCGTGGAGGCAGGCAGTGTAGAGGAGTGCTCACCACGGGAGCGGTCCTCAGGGGAGCCCGTCAGGCTCTCCATCTCCAGCTCGGGTTCCCGGTCCAGGCTGGGGTCAGGGCCTTGGCCCAGGTCTAGCTCATGGCCATAGCTGCCCGTGCTGTTGAGCTCAATGGTCTTGAAGCGGCGGAGCCCTCCCTGCAGGGCCCCACTGCCACCAGTGGCCTCTGCTGGACCTTCCTCAGAGAGCAGCTCCTCGTAGCCTGTGGTGGCATTGTGGGGCAGGCGCCTCTTGGGCAGTGCTGCTGGTTCTTGGCTAGGCTCAGGCCTGGGCCTAGAGCCGCCCTTCTGGGTGCCACGTTTGGCCAGGCCACGCCCGGAGGTGGCAGTGTCATCCTCCTCCAGGTTGTCTTCCTCAGCACTCATCTCTAGGATCTGCCGTCGCATGAAGTCCTCATCAGTCAGTTCTGCTGCCTGGGCTGGGGGCTGGGGTGGAAGAGGGGACAGGCCGCCCTCACTGCTGTCTTCCACATAGTCATGCCTCAGCTGGCTGCCAAAGTCATCTGAGGACTCGGCTGTGTCCCGCTGCTCCCTCCGGCGCCCCCAGTTGAGAGAGTCTACCTCTTCCTCCAGGATATCCTCCAGCTCCTCCTCAGAGTCGAAGGCCTCAGGCATGATGGACAAGGAGTGGGGCCGCGGTGTCTGCTCCTCACCGATGCTGCTGCACGGTGGCTTGCTCCGCTCACCACTGGGGGCCAGGCCCGGCGCCTCCAGCAAAGGCCGCATGCTACTCCCCACCTTGTGGATCTCTGAGGGGCTGGGTGGGCTTGGCCCAGTCACTCCTGCACTGTCCAGCTGTTCCACCTCATGCTGCACAACTCCTGTGATCTCACTCTGGGAGCTGGAGACACCGTCGGAGGAATAGCCAGTGTCGCTGAGGCTCTGTGGGCTCCGAGACACGTCCTGAGAGTAAGGCTTGCCCACTAATTCCTGTAGCAAGGTGAGAAGCAGACACTGACTCCCCTGGCAGACAGCTCGTGGCGGGAGCTCAGCCCTCCCTGTCAATCCCAGGGCCCTGAGGCAGGGTCCCTCCACTTCCCAAGGGCTTAGGGCCCGCCACCCACCCTACCTCTCTGGCCTCAAATAACTTGCAGGTTCCTGGCAAGCCCCAAGCAGCCCTAAGTCTTCCAAGAGAAACTTTACTCGATCAAAGGGTATCAAAACCCAGCAAAGCATCCAACAAGGTGTCAGACACAGGACCAATCTCAAACTCCCAGTCTCTAAGCCTGCCAGAGTCTCATCTAGGCTTTCCTTCTGCTGGGGCATCCCTGCCCTCTTCTGTGGCCCAAAGAGGCCTATCCCAGGCCTACATCGTCAGCCCCCAGGGAGGCAAGCCTTTCTATAGACTGTCCCATCTGAAAGCTAGGGTCCCTGGGAAGTGAATGGGACTGACCTCTGACTCCCCACCCTTGGGAGCTTCCGGAACAGCCTTGACAACAGGAGCAGCAGGTTCAGCCTTCTTCCCCCCATTCTTTACTTTAGGAGTCCCAGGGGGTGGGGTAGCCTCTGGAGGTGGCTTTGGCATGGGCTCAGCTTTAGCAGGGACTCCTGTCTTCTTTTCCTGGGCACTGGTTGGGGTCCTGCTGGGTTCAGAGGCCTTGAGGGGCTTGGCCTGGGGGCTGGCCTTGGTAGGCAGAGGGCTGGCCATGGTGGGTAGGGGGCTGGCCTTGGCAGGTAGGGGGCCTGATGGCTGGCCCATGCCCTGTGGGCCTTTCTGCTTCAGAGGGGCTGTTCCAGCTGCACGGTGAGGGGCCCCTGCAGGGGGCTGTTGTGAGGTGGGCAGCGGCATGGGGGTCGGCTCTCCCAGGCTGCCCTCCAGTAGCCGCTTAGTTTGGCAGTTCAGACAGAGCCACTCTGTTTTCTGCAAGGAAATAGGAGAAGGGGTGATGAAAGTTACAGACACTGTAGTACTCAAAGAATATTTCCATGATCATTTCTGTAACCTTAGAGAGAAGAAAGTCTTTCAAAGAATGACATTAAAGGCATAAGGAGTAAAAGACTGATCGACTTATTGCCTCCAAATGGTAAACTTCCCTACCCTTAAGGTGGACATATACAAAGTCAAAATGCAAATAAACCAAAAAGAATGGTACCCCCCTTAACCTGTAGATAACTTTTCACATGGCCAGAAAAGGGGGAGAACCATGAGGGATGGGAGGGTCTGGTCACAAGCACAAGGGGAAGCTGTGGTCTCGACCTCAGGAAGCGAACAGCCCCTAGTGGGCTGGTATGGAGTCCAGTAGTCGAGAGCCCCCGCAGAACAGGTTGGCATCCAGACATGCACTGCCCTTCCCCTGCTGCCTAGCTCTCAGGTCTGACGCCATCCTTCCCCACACCTTTCCCAAGTAAGGGCTGGGTTGGGCAGGGTGCAGATGCCAGGGCCAGGGGAGGCTGCCTGGGAGAAGCTCTGCTTGGTGAGGGGACAGGGGCTGAGCAGTCCTTCCTGCTCACACCCCCAGTGCAGGTCACCTTTTCCTGCCCACAGGGCTCTGGACTGTTCCTCTGATGGGGACTGTGTGTGGTGGCCCTTGGGCCAGGGGTCCTGCTCCTTCCAGAGTTGAGCTGAAATAAAATTCTCAACCATCAATCAGTCCACCACTCTCAGGGTCATCCACTCTGTTTCAGGCCCAGGGATGATGGCTAAAAACAGTCATGACTAAGACAGACAGACAAACTGACAGACAGGGACTGACATGCAGCCTTCTTGGAGCCCACAACCCCAAACAGGTCATTACAAGTATGACACAGGTATCAATGGTGAAGCCCCCAGAACACCAGAAGCCAAGTCCAAGTCCCCCAGCCCTAGCTGCCTATGTAGGGGTGGGGTTTGGGTACCTTGAGCCCTGAGTGGGTGATTCCTGCAGTAGGTCTGAGGCTGATGGGGGCATGTCTCCCAGGAGCCTCCTCCAGAGTCAGTCCTCCTCCTTGGCAGGATTTGAGGCCCTGCCCTAGCCCACGTAGTGGGGTGGGGAATGACGGTTACAGTGCAGGTCACAGCAGGGCCCCATAGATATCTGTGCCTGCTCTCAACCCATAGGTGCAGAGCCTTGGCATGCCTTCCTTCCTGTTGCTATTCATCCTGGGTGCCCAGACACACAGCCCCACTAACAGCTCTACCACTGGGATGGGCCATTATAAGAATCACAAGGTCACAGGGCCAGGGAACATGAAAAGGAGGTAACCCGTGGCAGCCCCAGGTGGGCTAACAGCCTCAGCACCCTCACCTCACTCATTGCCTCTGGCCCAAGGCATACCCTAGCCCAGCCACCTGGCAGAGCCTTGGAAATCTGGTATCCCCAGAGTGCCTGTCCTCAGCCTGGCATCCTCAGGCCAACGTGGCAAATAATATGTCAATGATTCTGGTTTTCTGCCCACTGAGCCCTGCTTCACATCTCGGCTCTGGGCCTCAGCAGAGGCCAGGCTGGGCAGGTGGCAGGACCTTGGTGTGTGCTGGGGATAGGCCACTTCCTCAAACTTGTTTCTCAGTGTCTTGAGACTGCTTCCCTGAGACTGGAGCTCCTGCTCTTCCCTGAGGCCCAACCCCGTGCACAGGTCCCAGGCCAACAGATGGGGTAGTGCAGCCCAGCTGTGGAGGGAACCTTCAAAAAGCCCAACATGTACTCACCCTGTTCCCTGCAGGGTCCAGCCCTAGTACTACTTCTGGTTCCCTTGAACCTTACCTGACACTCATGTGTCCTCCACACAGACCCCTGTGAAGCAACAAGTACTGGCCACTGGCTGGGCCTTAGGCTCACTTGGCTTGGCAGGGGCCACCCCAGGAGGTACCCGGGGAGAACACTGGACAGGTTGAGACCAAGCCCTAGATGGACAGGGCATGGGAGAACATAGGGCCTGATCCAGAAATCCTAGCCCACATGCCCCCAGCATCACCTGGGGACACAATGAAAACCCCCTATGTAAGGGAGGACTGTGAGATGGCAAAAAGACCTTGGAAAGATGGCAGGGTTGTAGGCAGAGGCCAAGGGAGCATTCTGAAAATGAGCAAATAGCCCCAGCCCCAGCCCTAGGGAGGGTTAGGCACCATGGGATTAGGATCTAGGCCCAGACACCAGGCTGGCCTAAGACAATGCCTCCCTGACTCCACTCTGGGGCCCTGTGCATATCCACCCCAGGTTAGGCCTCTCAAAGTTTCGTCATTGGCCCTGGCCCACCTTGGTGGCTTGGCAAACTCCTGACCCCACCTCTAGCCTACAGACCCCATCCTGGAAGCAACAGTCTAAATGAAGCAAAGGCACCTTGGAAGGGTGGTCTGGATGGAGGAGGCAGACCCAATGCCAAGTGCTCACAGCCAGCCCCTGCAGAGGCCCGCTTACCTGAGCCCAGAGGCCCAGTCCTCAGCAGAGTGTATTACCTGTGGTCACATTCTCCCTGGGGCTTTGCTCCTTCACATGCTTATTCATGGAGGCAGCCAGGTTGCAGGTTGCCTGGCAGGCCCTCTTGCTCCTGGCTTTGCTATAGTAGGCAGTGAGGAAGGGAGAGCAGGCAGAGGAGGCATGTGAAGCAAGAGCTAAAAATAAATAGTTGGCCTGGCTGCTGGCCTGTCCCTCTGCGGCGGGACACAGTTGCTAGGGTCCCAATTCTTTTATTCACTCTATTCTTACCTCCCCCAACCCCGATGTGCCCCATAGGGACTTCCACCCCGATCTTTCATTTCTTTGTTCTTACACTTTCTTGTTCATTCATTCATTCCCTCACTTCAGTGTTTATTCTCTCATTTATTCATTCACTTGCACATTCTCTGTCACACTCTGCCTCACCCAGCCCAAGCCAGCCTGTCCTGGGAGAAGTGCTGCCTGCTTGCCCCTCTGCCGGGCCTCTTTGGCAAGTAGGCAGGGGATGGACAATGGGAGGCTCTGATGACTACTTCTGCCTTGCGTCCCCCTGGCCAGTTCCTCTCCAGAGCAGGAAGGTACAAATGCCCCAAGGACAATCATTACCTAAAAGTGGAAGACGCAGGTGTGCATGCCATCAGATGGAGCTCGGTGGTTCAGGGTATTACTATTTAGGGTGAGGAAGGGGAAGTGAGTTGACTGAGAGGTTCGATGGGGTGCCCTACAGGCAGGTGAGACCCACTGCCTTCTGGGACCACTGGCCAGTGTGCCCTGTGGGTGGCCAGGGCAGCCTAATGGGGCAGAGCTAGGTGCTGGGCATTCTCCCTTAACTGTCTGTCATTGTCTGAATGAGCCTGCAGTCCACACAGTCTCTTCATTTGTGGAACTGGCTTGTGAGCCAGTCTGGTTATGGTGAGACCATTTCAATCGATACCCTATGGCCAGCTGCCTGGCCCTACACAACTTTGGTCCTGACTGTCAGACTAGGGGCCAGTGAATAAGAACTCCAGAGAAAAGGATGCTTGGAGATAAAGGGTCCAAGACTTGAACACTGGCCCACAGGCGTGGCCATCACTGGTGTTGCTGTTCCTCTCCTGACTCTGTGGCCCTATTCCTGGCTGTGCCTAAGCTCCTCCTTTCTGGGCCTCTGCCTCCCATTGAAGGAATCCTCCTTGGTGTCCGCAGTATGTGCCCTTGTGGCTGAGCTGTGCTCCCTTCATGCCCCAGCACCAAATGTGTTCATTCCCTGTGGGGCATCCGTTATGACACCAAGAGCTTGCACTAGTCATAGGGTCCATTCCCACCCAGACAGTGAGTGGCTTGTAGAGACTCTCCTTTAGGACACCCTTGTTCCTGCCTGGAGAGCTGACTGTGTCAGGCCTTGCATAAGCATCTGAGCTACAGCATCTCACCTGGTTCTCACAGAAACCGAAGAGGGAGTACATGGGAAGTGACAGGGCTCCCTGAGATCACTACCCCCAGAGGCAGCCTGAGGCAGGTTGGGAGCAGAGGTAGCTGCTGACCTGTTGTATGATGCCCCTGCCACAGCTCCTGCCCCGATAAGCCTCACATACCCACGTGCCAGGCCCTTTGCCCTGGAGGTTCGGCTTCTCAAGGGCATAGCTGGAATGTTGGCTATTATAATGAGATAAGAAACTGGTAATGTTACTGTAACAATTCCAACTCCACTAATTTCTTCACAAACTCCATTTTGAACTAAAAGTCAATTAAAAATTAAGCCAGAAGGTACTATTATCCTTCAAAAAGATAAATAGGTTAAAAAATTGGAATCAACAACTCTTAATTATGAAATGACTCACTAAATAGCACTATGTTTATTTCTTTCAGAGGAAGTTTCAAATGGAAAAGGGATCCAATTTTACTGCCTCTATTGTATGCTCTGGACTCCCTAACCAGAAAGAAGGAAAAAGATTTTTATAGCTCAGAGATGTTGAGGAAAATTTCTAACCCATTAGGGAAAATTCCTAACCTGTTGGCCCTGACAGTTGGCTCTGACCTCAGGTGGCGCCCCAGGAGGTCTACTAGGCCTGTGGGGAGCTGTGAGTGGGTCCCTCCCTCCCGCAGGCCCAGCCTGCATGCAGATTCCGGTCCCCGGCCTCACATTGTGCACCGACACAGCACAGTCATTCTGAGCCTGGCAGGCCAGCCTTGGCAGAGTAAGGTATGGGGAGAGACAGCCACAGCAGACCAACCCCTAGGACCTGGAGAAGGACCTACTGTCTCTGCCACCTCACTCCTAAGGCAGGGTGTCTCAGGCACCTGAAAAATCAGAAACCTCTAACCAAGAACACACAAAGGAGGTCACAGGGAAGCACAACATTTCTCAGAACGCCAAGTGGCCATTTGATGAGGTGAGATCAAAGACAGCCCATGGCCTGGTTAGGGGTCTCAGTGAAGAAAAGCAATGCTGCAGGGAGGGATAGAGACCACATCAAGCACCAGCCCCTCGCCCTCCCCACCAGCCCCTTGCAAGACCCAAGGCAGGTGAAGTCTCAAGAAGGTTTTGGTCATTGTGTGGGTAATGGAGGACAAGCAAGAGAGGACTAAGGCTGTGGCTGTGGGAGGGAGAGCAGAGGCCAAATTCTTGTAACAGTGGCGAGGCAGAGCTGGCAGAGGTTGGTCCATGGGTGGATGCAGAGGGGAGAGAGGAGGAGTTAAGGATGACCCTGGGCTGCTGGCCTGAATCTCTTGTGGTGAATGGTGGTGTGGTGTGGGAACCAGGGGAAGGGGCATCATGGCTGCCTGTCCACACTTTCCTTAGAGCAGCCCTGGGCACTCTGGGGACAGTAGCATTGACAGACAGAGCCATGAGGAGAAGGGTTAGAGAGGCTTGCCATCCACTGACTGCTGTCAGGAGCTGCAGGCAGGGAAGCAGAAGGCCTGGGTTGGGAAGGAGATAGGACCAGGATGCCCATCAGCTTTGCTTTCTGGCCCATGGGACCTATCAGACCCTGCAGAGACAAGGGCAGTCCTGGCCAAGGAGGTGGCAGTGGGGTAGGACATAGAGACAGCAGGGCATGGTGGGGGTTGGGGAAAGGGAAACACCAGCCATGGAGAGACAGAAGTTCTGTGGTCCAGGAATGCCAGAACCAAGCAGCTAATGAGAGACCTAGATAAGAATCCAGATGTCCCATCTACAGTCAGCATGTGACTGAAACACTGCTGTCTGGGTCATATCAGCACTTCCTATGGCCTGGCCCAGGGGCTGCCAAAAGGAGCTGTCAGGAATGTTTATGCTCCTGGAGAGAGACGGTTTCTTCCTTCCCTCTATGCACATTCTGCTTAATGAGGAAATGTAGGCTGGAAGGCCCTTTGAGGACAAGAGTCCTCCAGGCCAGGCCAACTCAGGAGTCCACTGGGGCTCACAGTCCCTCAGTGTCAGAGTGCCCCACTAGACTGGCAGTGAGCTTATGCCTAGAGATTTCTGGGCAAAGCAGCCAGCTGGGGTTTCCTGGTCCTATGGTGACTTATCCCTGGTCCTCTGGTGACCCCTTGGTGCATCCCCCAACCCAGCTAGCCAGGCAAACTGTCCTCCAGTGAGCTACTGGACCTAGAGGTTGGAGAGGTGGCAGTGTGGGGCCTGGAGGACCACATGGGTGTCACATGAGGCGGCCACTTGTCTTGCTCAGAGTTGCCCCTCCCTGCACATTGGAAAGCACGGCCTTTGGTGGCCAAAGCAGTCTTCCTAGTCACACAGGGCTCCCATAGGAGCTCCCGTGGAGGTCCAGCCCAAGGGAGTCAGAACAAAGTGCCACAGAGACTATGGCAACACCATGCCCTCCTCTCTTGTCCCATCCTGGCCAGTGGTGGTTTGTACTCCATACACACCTGGCCCACCATCAGCCATGGATGGCCCAGCCTAAGAACCCAGAGGACTCAGGTAGCTGCCTGTGTGCAAGAGGCAGGGGCCTTGGCTTGAATGTCTCCTGACATGACACAGCTGGGAAACACATTCATCTGTCAAAACGAGCTAATCACAGACCCTGAGGGCACTCTAAGAAAGGAGACACAGCTATGCCCAAGGCAGCCACATGGCGTTCACATGGGTGGACCTGGGCAATGGAGAGTGGGGAAGGGGGTAGAAGCAGACTCCAAGCCTAGGCCAGTCTAGAAGGGTACTTCACCCTTCTGAGCCCTCCAGGCTGGGCTACAAGCTTCAGGAGAACACAGGGCCTAACACTAGGCATCCTGCTCCCTTCCACCTGGCTCTCCACAGTTCCCAGTGCCCTTCTCTGGATCAGGGACTGCAGGGAGACTGGCCTCAGCTCTCCCTCAAACTTTCTTATACGTAAGAGGAGTATCTCTGATCATCCCCACAAATAGCCCCAAGGAGAGCCCAGGCCCAGCAAGGGGAAAATATGTGGACCAAAGGCTGTGGCTTTGACACATAGACATCAACACTCATGACCTCAGAAGGGAGGATCAAGGGTAGATACCCTGGCTGGACTACAGCCTGGGAAGTGGGACATGGCCTGCCCTACTGTGAGAAAGCCTCCTAACCCAACCTGGACACAGGGCACAGCCCTCTGTCCCATGACCCTTCAACTCTTCAGTCTGAGGGTCACAGATCAAGGGCAGGGTTGGACCTCAGGTTCTCCCTACCTGAACAGGGGAGGTTGGTTTCTGTCAACAGGGCCACGTCCATGGTAGCTGAAAATGGGGAGGCCATCTCAGGGCCTCTTGAGCCTGGCTGCTTCTGGGATCAGCCTCAGAGCACTGGTCAGCTGGTCAGAGGCAATAGGCACAATTACCCCCACCCACTGTGCTGGTTAGTTCTCCCAGTGGAAAGACTGGGGCCTGAAGTAGGGACAGGAAAGGGAGCACAAAACCTCTGCAGCATCAGCTGTGTAGGGGCAGCTCTGTGACTGCTGCAAAGCCAAAACTCTGCAGCCCTTTCTGGCTCCCATGGCCCCCTTTGCCCCAGGCATTGGCACCTCATCAACGCTCAAGGGAGCACGCTTAGTTAGTCTAGCTCTCTTACCTCCACCAGGTGGGGTGTTGGGTTGAAGCCACACAGGTTGCACACCTGGAGCTTGCAGGTGGTGCAGGTGTTATAGTTGGCTGGGCCCTTGCTGCCCACGTTGAGCTCGGCTTGGCACAGTGGGCAGGTAGCCCTTTCCTTCGGCATGGTCTTTGGCTTGGCAGCAGCCTTGGATGCTGCCTGATGTTCTGCTCTGCCATGTTTTGGACTGGTTGTTCCCCCAGTTTTCGGCAGGGCTCCAGGCCCTGATCCAAGACCTGTTCTAGCCACAGGCTCAGTTTTGGCTCCAGGTGCTGGCCCAGGCCTGGGCCCTGAGCCTGAGGGTCTTGGACCAGCCTCCTTGCTGGCATCACTGAAGATGATCTTGGGTGGCCCCTTGCCAGGGGCAGGCTGGCCTTGAGGTTCAGCCTCGGGCTGCACAGACATGAGGGTGCTCGCCTGGGTCAGCAGCGATGCGCCGAGGCCGAAGAGCTTACCGGTGAGGCCCTCCTGGGTCTGCTCGGCAGCACCAAGCCCAGAGGGCACCGCAGTGGCACTTTTGGCCAGGGCCTCTCCTGCAGGTGGCCTGGGCTCAGCTGTGGAAGGCTTGGAGGGGAGAGGGGGCTGAGGAGACACCCTCCCCACCTCCGGAGGGGCAGCTGCTTGGGCAGGCCCCGGCACTGAGGTGGCCCTGGCTGTCTCAGCCTGGCGGGGGCCAGGCTGTGGTCCTGCTGGACCCCGAGATCTTTCTTGCTCTGGCTTCCCCAGAGGCTGTTTGGCTGGGGAGTGGGCAGGAGACAGGGCTGGGGAGTGCAGCTGCTGCTGGCTCTTGGAGCGAGGCGCAGTGGTCATGTCCATTCCCAGAGCCCTCTGCATCTGACAGTTCAGACAGAGCCACTCCTTCACCTGAGGAGAGAAGCAAAATAGTCAACAGGATGGCTGGGGTGGGTGGTGCTCGTGGCCCAGGCCAGTGCAGGCCACATAGCAGCCAGGGCTGACTCCTAGCACAGGCAGGAGCATCAAGCCCTGCTCAGGTGTTTCTGGGCTGCAAGGGCAAATGGGGCTGAAGGACAGGTGGCATTCCTCTGCCCTCTAGGAGCTGCTAGGCATGTAGAGCAAGGCAGAGGCAGTCCCATACTCTCCTGCCCACCCCAACCATCAACTCATGGACTTCCAGATGCTCTTGTTTGAGAGTCCTCCCCCTTGACAGTCCTCTCCCTTGGGAGTGCTCCCAGCATCCAATGGCTGTACCTCAGGGTCTATGTACATCATGCCATCTCCACCTCCCCCTCACCATTCCATGCTGCTGTCCTCCCAGTTGGATGACCCCAATAGCCTTCAACTGGTCATTTTCCTTCCCCTGCTTCCCCCTGCAGGCCATTTTCACACAGCAGCCAGAGTGATCTTTTAAAACATAAATCAGGAGGCCCTAGAGCAGGGCCTACGTGCAATCTCAAGAATGAAAAATCTTGAGCTTTCGAGCACAAAATAAGTAATTGCAAAGTAATGCAATAAGTGACTGATGTAAGTAGAATGAAATAAGCTTTATTTTTTTCTTAAGGAAGACATATTTTTAAAGAAAATGGGATAATTCATGCCTCCAGAACAAACAAGATGCTGCTATTCACGTGATAAACATGTAGTTTCTCCCTGTCATAAGCCCCGTGCAGGGATGGACATGTGACCTGGCAAACGGGGCCAATTAGAGGCCTCTGTGATATTAGCTAAATGAACAGCAGAGCGAAGGTCTTTTTGCCTTTTCCTTTTGGATTACTAGTCAGCAGGATGTAGCCTTGGAGTGGTCACCAGTCTTCCATCCCAAAATGCAGAGCGGTACTAGGAAGGAAGTCAACAGATGGTAGGAATTGGAGTCAAGAAAAGGAGAAAGCAGCATATCTGATGACTTCATTGAATTCCCTAGATTTAGCTATGCTCTAAGTCTACCCTTGGACTTCCGGTTACACGAGCCAATATTTTTTTCTCCAAAAAGCCCACAGGTAAATCAGAGCATATCACTTATAGGCTTAAACCCCTCTAAGTGGATCCCCATCACACTATGCGAACTCTTTACCATGGCCCCATGATCCACCCCAGCCCATCCCTCTCTCTGACCACTTTTCCTGCCATCTCCCATTGGCTGTCTCACCCCAGACACCCTGGCCTTCTGTTCAACCCAGCGGTCCTCTGAGCTCACGTCTGCACCAGGGCCTTTGCACTCACCATTCCTTCTGCCCCTCGGCCCATCTGGTGGTGTGGGTCTCAGATCAGGTATCACTTCCCCACCAGGGCCTCCGCCCATCACAGTCTAATAACCCCCAAGTGCTCTGTGAAATCCCCCAGCTTATGTTCTTCACAGTGCTTACACTTTCCCACAGCGTATGCTAACTTGTTTACTTGGTGTTTCTTGTCCTCCCAACCACCCTGTTGACAGGGTGTTCTCAGGGCCATGCACAGTGTATGGCATAGAGCAGGGCTCATCCTAGAGAGGCTTGCTTGTGGGATCAATCCTGACAACTTAGTAATGCAGAGCACAGCTCCCACAAGGCTGAAGCCATGAGATTTTGGGCCTCCTCATCGTCGAGCAGAGCCAAGGATGGAGACCAAGGCTGTTCCCCTGTCTATGGTTGCAGCCAGAGTTGTGAATGTACCCTGGTGGGACAGTTATCACCAGAGAAAGGTCCAGTTTCATCCCAGGACAGAAGGCCCCTTTTGCTCACCCTCAGGGTGCCTGCAGCCCTGCTCTCTGTCTTGAGGCCCCAGGGCTGCACTGCTGCTGCTACGGGCTGACTTGCCAGTTGGGGAGCCTGGGGTCAGGTGTCTTGCCCCAGCAATCCAAGTACAGCATCCAAGAAGGGAGAGAACACTTCACATTGGTGGGCACCCCCTTGTGCCAAGGACCACACAGGGCTTGTTCATAGGCATTCTCTCGTTTTGTCCTCACAGTAGAGAAAACTAAGATCTGAGATGTTTCAGCGCCATGCTCTTGTGGTTACCTGGCAAGGAAGTGTTGCTGCTGGCAGGACTGGCCCTGACAGCCCTGCCCAGTTCCTGATCCACAGCCTGGAGCCTAGTGCCTTCTGCAGTCCCGCCTCTTCCAAAGGCCACTCAGCTTCATGCAAGCCAAGTCAGGGGTCTGGAAGTCACCCCTGCAAACACTGGCAAAGCCCCCCCCGCCCAAAGACCAAGCCCAGCTCTAGAAACTCTAATAATAGTTGTGCCAAAGCACTCAAGTGTGACACCATCTCTTCAGCTGGGAACTGTTAACCCATTCAGATGCTTTTTAAGATCCATCTGTTTGGGCAGAGAAAGCCACAATTTCAGTTCCTGGGACCTAGTCCAAAGACCCCTTTAGAAAGGTCCCTCTTGGCAAGGAGGGGCTCACTCCCATCAAAGTGGGAGTTCCTAAGGCCAGGCCATTTCTATTCATCCTGAGAGGGACCCTGGGAAGGGATTACCCCCCTAAGAGGAGGCCCAGCCTCTGGCCCAGGCGGGCAACCACAAACTCAGTTCCTATGGTGGGTACCCAACCCACACCCAAGATCCCATCTCTATCATTCACCTGTGGGCTGCAGCATGCCCTGAGGCAAGACTTCCTGGGAAGGGGAATCTGAGGAGGTGAGGATCCTTATCCTGGGGCTTTGGGGTAACCTTCCCTTGGGTTCTGGACAGGGCTGAACAAAGGCACGTGCTAAAACTCCTGCACTCACTACCAGAACTTTCTTTTCTCCAGCCCCCGTCACACAGGCTGTGTCACAGGCATCTCACTTAAAATAGAACCTCTCCAAGAAAGGCTGAAACGCCCCTTAGTGACTCATCGCCCAGATGGGCACAGCTATTTCTATCCAGCCTCTTTCAGACGGTGAGGAGCCTTCACCGTGCCCTCCCCACAGCTCCTCCCAGCTCAGGCCCCGCACACAGGCCTCCCAAGGAGGACACTGGCTGAGGGAGCTCTCTGAACCCAGCAAGACTTCCCTCTCTTTGCCTCCCCCATAGATCCCCAGGAGTTCGCTGGGAGGGGCACATCTTCAGCCTCTTCCTCCCTACTCCAAGGTCCCTACCCCCATACCAAGGGGATGGAGGCTGTCCACTGCACAGGGAGAGAGATGACGGCTGTGCACCCCCAGCCCACCTGCCCACCCAGGCTGGATGAACATGGACAGTCCTGCAGAAGACTCCTCTGGCCTTGGGACTGGCAGCAGTTATACCCTTCCTTACCTGTACACTGTGATGCCTCCTTCTCAGGAGGCTGAGCCCTGAAGGGCCCCTGTGGCTCCTAGGCACCCTCCAAGCTAGCTGCCCACTAGAATCAGAGGGACTGGCCTTTTACCACTGTGACAGGAAACCTCTCTTAGGGTCTTGCTGTCCATGAACCTGACCTGGCACATGGCCAGGAGATGGGCAGTTTACCAACCACAAGCCTCATGTCCCAGAAGCCAGAGGTAGAACTGAGTGGACATTCCAGGGCTACCCGAAGGTGGATGGCTCTGCCAGGTACCCGCTTTTATCAAGCTGACCCTTGCCAGCAAGGAAGCCTACCCCTGCCATCTCCAAGGGCTGGCAGGGACTTCCACGGAAGCCCTTGCACCCTGGCCAGTTGGGACTTAGGTCGCAGTAAGGATGGGAAGGCTCAGAGTGGCATGCAGGGTCAAGAGGTGATTTGGGAGGTGGAGAAAGCAGAAGCTACAGGCAAATGGCTTCATAGGGAGGCACTGCTCACTCTTCCAGGGGCCTGCTGGGGATCTGGAAAGGCAAGGCCCATGGGCTCTGTGACTCTGAGAGGATTGTCTCCCTGTGAGAGTCTTTCCCAGCTGCTCCCTTACTCAAACTGTTCAACGTGAAGAAGGGCAGCTAAGGCAGCATTGCCCATCAAGGATCCAGAGGCCTGGGGACCAGGCTGGGGCCCTATGGACCACAAGCTGAATGGGCAGACATGATCTGTCTGTAATGGCCACTCCCTGCTGCTCCTTCCACTAGACTCTGATGCAAGGAGCACAGAGAGGGCAGTTCTGGGAAGAGCTTTTACATCTTCCCTGCAGGCACACTGGTCACACTGAGACCTATCACCCTGTGTCTCAGCCCCAGAGAGTGGGATCCAGCCTTGCTTGCCATATCTGGCCCCAGAGGCTGCTCCTGGGGTGGAACCTGCTTCACTGTCACCCCCATGGATGTCAGGAAGCTTTGAGGGCCCCCAGCAGTAACACGTCCTCATCCCACTCCCCTCCTGCAACCCCCCCAGCAAGGAAGAAGGAGGGTTGCAGACGTCACTTAGCCTCTTTCCTGTGGAGAGTGGTGGCCTGCCTCTGAGCCCCAGCCCTCCCTGGGAGAGCAGGCATTCAGCGTGTCGGATCAGTCAGCACTGACATCATGCCTGATGCCGCATTCATGCTTTCCATTTTGGTACAAGTTGAAACATCACAGAAACAGCTCATAAAGGAGCCCCTGCTGATGCCAAAGCCACAGGTTCCTAGGAGGGCCCCACTGGCTGGCGTGACTATATGCCTTTCTGGGCTATGAGTCACTGACCAGGTCTTCACAGGAGGAACATATCCCCCTGTAACCCCTGGACAAGAAGAGTAGACCAGAGGAGGGAGTCAGGGCTGGCCTGGGCCCTCACACTGCCACAGCAATGGACACATCACCTGCCCCCTCCAGCACCCTGCTGTCCCATATCTGCTAACGGTCTGCTTCACCTGTCAGCTGGCTGACCTCAGGCTTAGGGAGCAAGCACCATAGGGTCCCAGAGGACAGGGGCACTTTGACCCAGAGCTAGACCAGCCAGGCATGGCCCACAGGGAAGGCCTGTGCCAATCTATCAGGTCAGAGCCCTGAGTGAGGCCTTGGAAATGTGCTCAGCATCTGCAGCCAGGATTTGGGGAGTGAGGCTGAACCTAATCGCTCCTTGGAGCTGGAAAGCCTCACCGGCCTGGAGCTCCACAAAAGGGAGAGAATCCATCTCCTTGTTGATCCCTGGGCACATCTGCTTTTCCACCACCCAATATCCCTCAACGCCCCCCACACTGCTCCGGACGGCCTCCCTATCCATTGTGCACTGTGATACACCCTGTCCGTGATCAGCCGACACCTCTACCCTCCCCCACACACTCCTCTTGGCCCCTAGTTTCTCTCTCCAGGAGAGGCCATGCTCCCTGGACTTGCCTCAACTTCTCTTTAAAATCCCAGGGACCCTCAAGGCTCATCCCTTGGCTTCCCCACTCTTCTCCCCTCCAGGCTTCTGCTGCCTTCCAGGCCCCATCAGTCCTTGGCCTTTGTCTCCTAGGCTCCCACCAAATGACACCCCCAGTCAACACAGATGGCTGGCGACCCCCATGGGACTGACCCCTGGCACCTCCTCAAAGCTCACTGATTGGAACATTTAAGCTTGGTACATTTCATTATATGTAAATTTTACCTAAAAAGAAAACTTAAACACTGAGCTCTAGTTAATGATATGCTTGTTGAAGTGTTTAGTGGGAAGTATACTGATCTCTGCAACATACTTTGCATTTCAACAAAAGATAAGATGGATGGATAGATGGAGAGAGGGACAGATGGACAGAAAGATGGATGTGTGATAAAGCCAGGAGTAATGGGTTAATTACAAATCCAGGTGATAGATTTGTGAGTGCTCCTTGTGTAATTCTTTCAACTTTTCTGTAGACTTGAAAATGTTCATAATATGATGTTGCGGAAAAAAAGAGCTTTCCACCTGGCTGTTCCATGTTGCTCCCCACAGCAAGGCATCGAGAGCTCCTCTGACAGGCTCCTCTGACCAGTTGGCTCCCCGCCGCTGCCCAAGACACTCTCCCCTCCTGGACCCCTCCATTTGCTGGCCCTTCTGCTCTTCTCTGCTATTCTTTCCAGCCACCTTTGCTGGGTTCTTTTCAGTGCTGGGGAGCCCAGATCCTGGCACCTCTTCTCTCTGCCCACATCTCTTCCTGTGGCACTTTAAATGTCACTATATGCTTGTGAGTCTCAAACAAAGGTCTCCATCCCAACCAGTATGCTGTGTACCAGAGTCTTGGATTTGTCAGGCTCCTTCAACTTGATATGGCCCAAATAGAAAAATTCTCTATCTCCATCCCCTACCCTCCATGTTCAATTCATTTCCAAAACCTGTCTGTTTAGCCAGGAAAATATAGCAGGAATCTGTCACAGCTCTCCATAGCCATCATCACCACTCCCACAGCCCCAGCCCCAGTCCCTCTGGCTCTCAGTGCTCCCTATGGGCTATTCACAGAGCAGCTGGGGGGTAGGGTGTGTATGTATGTGTGTGTATATGTGTGTGTGTGGTGTTGTTTTAGTGCACACACATCTAGTATGCATGCAGGTTAAAATAAATATAACATGAAATTTGTCATTTTAAGCATTTTAAGTATATGATGCAGTGGTGTTAATTACATTCATAATGTGCAACCATCACCACCATCCATTTCCAGAGGCTTTTAAAGTTTTTATTACTTTTTTGTTGTAGTAAAATATATATAACACAAAGTTTACTATCTTAACCATCTTTAAGTGTACAGTTCAGTGTTATTAAATATATTCATAATGTTGTGCAACCATCACCACCATCCATCTCCAGAACTCTTTCCATTCTGTAAAACTGAAACTCTGTACCTGTGAAACAGTAACTCTCCATTCCCCTCTTCCCCGAGCCCCTGGCAATCACTATGCTACTTCCTGCCTCTATGATTTTGACTATTCTAACTACCTCATATAAATAGAATCATACAGTATTTGTCTTTTTGCAACTGGCTCATTTTACTTAGCGTGATATCCTCAAGGTGCATCCATGTTGTAGTATGTGTCAGATTTTCCTTCCTTTTTAAGGCTATTGTGAATAATGCTGCTATGAACATGAGTGTATAAATATCTCTTTCAGGTCTTGCTTTCAATTTTTTTGGGTATATACCCAGAAGTGGAATGGCTGGATCATATGGTAATTCTATTTATAATTTTTTGAGAAATCATCCTACTGTTTTCCACAGTGGCTGTACCATTTTACATTCCCATTCCTACCAACAATGCACAAGGGTTCCAACTTCTTCACATTCTTGTCAACATTTGTTTTTTGTTTGTTTCTTTTGAGACACAATCTCGCTCTGTCACCATGAATACAGTGGTATGGTCATAGCTCACAGCAACCTCAAGTTCCTGGGCTCAAGTGACTCTCCTGCCTCAGCCTCCTGAGGAGGTGGGACTACAGACGCATGCCACCATGCTCGGTTGTTAATTTTTCTATTTTTAGTGGATATGGTGTCTCACTCTTGCTCAGGCTGGTCTCATCAAATTCCTGACCTCAAGCAATCCTACCATCTCAGCCTCCCAGAGTGCTAGGATTACAGGCGTGAGCCACCTCACCTGGCCAACATTTGTTATTTTCTAGTTTTGTTTTTTTAAATAGCGAACCTAATGGCTATGAGGTAGTAACTCACTGGAGTTTCAATTTGCATCTCTAATGACTGGTGATGTTGAACATTTTTCATGTGCTTATTGGCCATTTGTATATCGTCTTTGGAGAAATGTCTCAAGTCATTTGCCCATTTTTGAATCAGGTTATTTGATTTTTGTTGTTGAGTTGTAGGACTTCTCTGTATATTCTGGATATCACTCCCTTATCAGATTATGATTTGCAAATTTTTCTTTCTTTCTGTGGGTTGCCTTTTTACTCTGTTGATAGTGCCTTTTGATGTACACAATTTTAAAATTTTTATTAATTCTAATTTGTCTATTTTTTTGTTGTTGCCTATGCCTTTGCTGTAGCATCCAAGAAATCATTGTCAAATCCAATGTCATAAAACTTTTCCCCTATGTTTTCTTCTAAGAAGAAGATCTTACAGTTAGACCTTTGATCCATTTTCAGTTAATTTTGTACATGGTATAAAGTGAGGGTCCAATTTCATGCTTTTGCATGTGGATATCCAGTTTTCCCAGCACCACTGCCTTTTCTCCATTGTATGGGCTTGATACCCTTGCTGAATCATGTGATCATATATGTAAGAGTTTATTCCTGGGCTATCTATTCTATTCCATTGATCTATATATCTGTTTCATGACAGTACTACACTGTTTGGATTAATGTGGCTTTGTACAAAGTTTTGAAATTAGGAAGTGTAAGTTCTTCTTTTCAATACTGTTTTGGCTATTTGGGGATCCCTTGAGATTCCATCAGAAGGGTGTTTTTAAATGCACATCTGTCCTTCCTACTTCCACCTTCTTAAACCCTTGAGAGTACATCTAGAGATGCCAGCAGGGCCCCAACAGACCCAGCAGGACCTGTGCACCCTCTGGTCCTGGCTATGGAATGCCAGCCACCCTGGACCTGGCTTGCTCCCGGGTTCTCACATGGACCAAGCATGTCCCTTCAGGCCTCCCCTTCTTTCACCTGTCTCCTATCTGGCTCCAGTCCAACACTCTACAGCCTAATGCCCCATTGTCAGAGAAGCCCCTAAGAATCATGCCCACCTTTCTCCTAGTCCTCCTGAGCCCTGACCCCACGTGTGACTGTGTGTTTGCTTGTGTGATTCCTGGTCTGCCTCCTGCACTGACCTGAAGGCTCCACAGGGCTGAGCACACATCTGCTTCACTCTGCCTTTTTCTCTGGTGTCTAGGACAGTTCCCAGCTTATCATAAGGCTTCAAAAAGCATTTGTGGAGGGAAGAAAAGATGGGACGAAGGGAGAGGGCCACCCTCTGACTGAGTGGGATAAGCAGCCCTGTCTAGGCCACAGTCTGGGCAAAATAAAGAATAGGAACAGCAAAACCAACAGGTTACCAGCCAGCAACTGGTTGCTTTACCAAGATTTCCTGTTCTCTGCTTCTTCCTGCCTCTGGCTCTCTCTCTACCACATCCCTTTCCTGCCTCTCCCCTCTTGTGCCTTCTTCCCCTTCTTCCCACCCCTACTTTATTTATTTATTTCTCTCTTTCTCTCTCTCTCTTTTTTTACAATTTTTAAAATTTTTATATTATATACATATTTATTGAGACAGGGTCTTGCTCTGTTGCCCAGGCTAGAATGCAGTGGCATCATCATAGCTCACTGTATCCTGAAATTCCTGGGCTCAAGTGATCCTCCTGCCTCAGCCTCCTGAGTAGCTGGGACTATAGGCACATGCCACCATGCCCGGATAATTTTTAAAAAATTTGTTGTAGAGATGGGGTCTCTCTATGTTGCTCAGACTGGTCTTGAGCACCTGGGCTCAAGTGATCCTCCTACTTTGCCCTCCCAAAGTGCCGGGATCACAGGAGTAAGCCACCATGCTTAGCCCTACTTATTTCTCTTTTTCTCTACCATTTTTACTCCATTTTCTTTTCATTCTGTTTCCTTTGCCCTCACATACGAAAATAAGTGTTTTAGGGATAAAATTTCATATTTTCTGTTCTAAATTAATTTTATGTTCATTCTTAGCTAACCTTATAGCCATCTTTCCTAGCTAAAAGGTACAGTTCCATATCTGATGGCTCCAGCACAGTTGTCTCTTCCTCGTGTCCCCACTGGCTCTGGCCTCCATCCTGTAGTGGTCCAAGTAAGTAGGCCAAAGGTCCTGTCTCCTGGGAACATGGTCCACCTGGGGGTATGTACTAGCAGCAGGGCCGGCTGCCCCAGGGCTGACTTAAGTGGAGGGCATTTCCCTACTGACCTGGAAATTGTTTAGGTCAAAGTGACTACCCTAAAGCAAACTGTCCAAAGACTACACATGGGGTGGGTGAGAGGCCTCCTGAAGGGCCTGCCACCTGGAGATCCACTTCCATTTCTTTTGGAGGTGGGGAATGGAAGGCTGGGCACATGTGCAGACACCTCCTCCTGAGCCTAGTATGGAGGAGGATGCCTATGCCTCTCCTCGGTGCACTGCCGGTCCCATGTCCTGACACCTGTTCCTCATTCCTCTCTGGCCCAGGCAGCAATGTGGCCAGGAAGGAGCAGAGAGAAAGGGACAAGGCTGCTGGCGGCAGCGGAGGAATCTGTGCTGAACTCACAGCACCACCCCCGGGCCATCTGGTGCCCTGGCCCTTGCCGGAAAGGAGTGGGATGCAGGCAGCAGGAGAGACTCGTAGCCACTGTGTTGTCTTCCTCCCTTCTCCATGCCACCCACCCTGGGTAACTGCCTGGGTCCAAGGCTTGCCATCGGGTAGAAGTGAGGGGTGCAGTGGGGTAAACATCTTTGGCCTGGTCTCAGCAAAGTTCAGATCTTGGAACAGGTGAGGGAAGACCATGTTCACTCTTGTGTAGTTTTCTCTTTTTTGTTGGGGGCAGGGTGGAGAAGAGAGTCCCACTCTCTTGCCTGGGCTAGAGTGCCGTGGCATCATCATAGCTCACTGCAACCTCAAACTCCTGGGCTCAAGTGATCCTCCTGACTCAGCCTTCCAAGTAGCTGGGACTACAGGCATATGCCACCATACCTGGATAATTTTTTTCTTTTTTTTTTTGAGACAGAGTCTCACTCTGCTGCCCGGGCTAGAGTGAGTGCCATGGCGTCAGCCTAGCTCACAGCAACCTCAAACTCCTGGGCTCAAGTGATCCTACTGCCTCAGCCTCCCAAGTAGCTGGGACTACAGG
>CAUYRT010051838.1:0-23812 GCA_963574885.1 Lepilemur ruficaudatus | reverse complement strand
GCAGAGCGCCCCCCACCTCCCTAGGGAGGAGTTTTTGCTTTAATTTTTTTCTTTTTAAAAATCGAAGTATAGGCTAGGCATGGTGGCTCACGCCTGTTATCCCAGCACTCTGGGAGGCCGAGGCGGGAGGATCGCTCAAGGCCAGGAGTTCGAAACCAGCCTGAGCAAGAGCGAGACCCCTGTCTCTACTAAAAATAGAAAGAAATTAATTGGCCAACTAGAAATATATAGAAAAAATAAGCCGGACATGGTGGCGCATGCCTGTAGTCCCAGCTACTCGTGAGGCTGAGGCAGAAGGATCGCTTGAGCCCAGGAGTTTGAGGTTGCTGTGAGCTAGGCTGACGCCATGGCACTCACTCTAGCCTGGGCAATAGAGTGAGACTCTGTCTCAAAAAAAAAAAAAAAAATTGAAGTATAAACATACGTACAGGAAAATGCCCAATTTTGGTGTAGAAGTTGGTGCATTTTTATGCAGGTGTGCACACATGTAATGATCACCTGGATCACGCGTGGCAGCCTCCCTTGCCCCCTCCCTGCCAGCGTCCTCCGCTGGGGCCTCCCTGCCCCCACCCCCACCCGGTGGGTTAGTTTCGCTTGGTCCCTGGGATGACACCTAAGTGGACTCGCAGAGCACGTCCCCCGTGTGCCACGCTTGTTCTGTTCGGCATCATGCTTGCATCGTCGCGTGTCTCGGTCGGTCAGTCCCTTTCGCTGTTGGGTGGGTTCCCTCGTGTGACTGTGCCACCGCTTGTCATCCGTTCACCTGTTTGTCGGCATTTTGTCGTTTCCAGTTTGGTGTAAACATTTGTGAACAGTCCGTGTGGACGTGTATTTTCATCCCTCTGGCGTAAATACTAGGGGTGAGATTGCCAGCTTTAGTAGAAAGATGATGCTCCATAGCGATCGCACCAACACCCACTTCCACCAGCAGCACAGGGGTGTTCTGGTTGCTCTGCTTCCTCGTCAACACCTGTTATTGTCGGTCTTTTTCACTTTAGCCACTCTGGGGTATGGTGCGGAATCTCATTGCGATCTTTAGCGGACAGTTCTCTGATGACTAGGCCACCCAGGCCTGGTGGGGTGGTTCCGGGAAGTCTCGGGGATCCAGTCTCCTATCTTTCTGCTCCACCGTTCTTTGTGTGTGGCTTCCATTCCCAGGCATGCCTCATGATCCATGGTGGCTGCTGTAGCCCATCCGTCATGATTGAATTCTGGGCAGCAGGAGGGAGACTTGTCAGCAGATACATAAGAACTTCTGATATTGATAACGTCAGGAAGCTAAAACAGGGTGATGGGTACAGTGTGATGGGGGAAGGTTGGTCTTTTTGTCTAGTTTGTTTGCTGCTGCAGTCCCCAGGCCTGGAACAGAGCCCGGCATGTAGTGGGAGCTCCGTAAATACTGCTGAGGGAATGAAGAGTGCTCAGGGAAGGTCTCATTGACGAGGTGACTTTAGACTCGGAAGGTGAGGGGGTCACCTATGTGGGCATCAGGGGAAACAGGCCAGTGCAAAGGCCCCGTGGCAGAACCTTGCCTGGCAGCTCAGGAACGCAGCGAAGCCAGTGGGGCGGGAGCAGAGTGAGCGGGACGGATGGTAAAGAAAGAAGCCGGTGGCGTGACTGCCAGGGACTAGATCGTGCAAGACCTCGTAGGTCACCGTTGGGAATTTGGATTCTCTCCTGAGATAGACAGAGGGCCACGGGAGAGATGTGAGCAGAAGACCGACATGATCTGACTTAAATCTTAAAAGGATAACTTGGATTCTGTGGGGAGAAAAGGCCTGGGGCAAGAGCAAAAGCAGGGAAACAGCAGAGGGACTACTGCACCGGTCCGAGCAGGCACCGACGGGGCTGGGTTGGTGTTGGGGGGCAGGGAGTGGATTTGACGGACGCTCTGGAGGGAGAGCCACCACGCCTTGCTGACGGATGGGAGCCGCGGGGAGGGAATGGAGGCGTCAAGAATGACTCAACTGCTCAGCTTAGGCAATTCACCTCTCCGACTTAGCAACATGCGTGGGTTTCTTGCAAAAAAAACTTTTCTTTGATTCTTCTTACCTTCGTCCTTTAAAAATCAAGAGAAGTTGGAACATCAGGCAAGAGTGTGGTGTTCCGAGTCCCACATTGGATCAGCCCATGTTGCGGTCCTTCCTGCATGGGCTGGGCACGCCGGGGGCCCTAGGATTTAAGATGTGGTAAGCGGCGGCCTGGCCGGTCTGGAGTGGGCAGGGTCTCGTACGGGCATGCCGGCTTCTTGGCGCGTGTGGTCAGAGGTGTGCTGCTTTCCAGAGCCTGTTTCCTCTTGTCACTGGAGGAGGAACCAGGTGTTGCAATTCAGTGGCCAGGTCAAGTTAATGATTTTTGTTTTTTTGAGACAAAGTCTCGATCTATCTCCCAGGCTAGAGTGCCGTGGCATCATCGTGGCTCACTGCAACGTCAAACTCCTGGGCTCAAGCGATCCTCCTGCCTCAGCCTCCCGAGTAGCTGGGACTACAGGCATGCGCCACCACGCCCGGCTAATTTTTAGTGGAGACAGGGTGGGGCCGCGCCCGGCCCTCATGTCGATGACTGATGAAGCTCCTGTGTGGACAGCCCGGTGGGGACAGCCTGGGAGAGGAGAGTGAGGACACAGGCCTGGGACTGGATGCAGAGCCTGGGGCTCTGTCTCTTCCTGCACCTGTGTCCTTGGTGAGGCATTTGGCCTCAGAGCCTCAGCGTCAGCATCTGTGAAATGGGCCATTGAGAATTTAATGAGGCGAGGTAGGTGGAAGTGTCTCATTACCTGAGTGGCATGATATAGACGGTCCCTCCTCATTCCCTACCGTCCCAGGGCCAGGGGCTTCATCTTGTTCATCTTCGTGTCTTTAAATTCCCAGCGTAGCACCGAGCGTGGGGCGAGGGACTGTGCGGGGAATGAACCTCGATCCTGATTAGATCAGAGCAGGCTTCGTGGAGGAGGCGGTGCTCAGATGAGCGTGGTTTGGGGTTTGGCAGCCAGGGGCCTCCTGGGAGCGGGAGAGGGTGCTGTGGGTGGTGGGAGCGGAGAGTTGAAGATTCACGTAGGTGACATTTCCATCTTATCCGTCACGCGGTTACCAAGCTGTCGTGTCAGCCCAAGGTGGGCCCTAAACAAGCTGTACTCTCTGTGCGTGCAGATAAGTTCGTTCTTGGGTACGAGCGATTTAAACCGCCTGCGAAGGCAAGCGTAGCATTGCGTCCCGTAGGCGTTTCCTTGCTGATTACAGGGCTTCGCGTCTCACTTTTGCTCCCTCGCTCGGCAGGTGTCCACTGGGCTCCTGCGCCTCGCTGAGCACTGTCTCAGGCTCTGGGAACACACCAGGGGGCAAAGCAGATGGGGATCTTGCCCTCGGGGGCTTGTGATCTCACGGAGTGGGGGGCAGATGAAGAACAAAAGGCCTAATAAGTTGATTGTAACATTTGCTGAAAGGCCACAAGTAGCATGGAAAAAAATCACAGGCAGGGGGTTCAGGAATTTTAGGGGTGGAGAGGGCGGGCCTTCCTGAGAAGGGGGCACGTGAGCAAGGATTCCAAGGAGTGAGGAATCTGACCATGCAGCTACCCCGGGCAGAACACTGCAGGCAGAGGGAGCAGCCAGTGCAAAGGCCCTGGGGCAGGAGCATGGCCGCACAGACAAGGGGCAGCGAGGAGGCCGGCGTGGCTGAGCTAAGAAGCAGGGACAGAGGCTGGATGTGGGGCCAAATATATCGCAGAGCCCACTTAGAAGGGAGCAACGTCAGGAAGCTTTCAGAGTGAACGCAGCTCCGAGGGACCAGCATCCGGATCAGGAAACAGACTTTTCTCCCCAAGACACCCCCTCGCGGCCTTCCCCGCACCCCAGGGTGACATTTACCTGTGGGAATACATTGGTCTTCCCTGTTCTGGAGCATCACGTATGTGGAATCGTGCAGTGGTGTGCTTTTGTCTGCCGCCGTTGGCCCAATGCGATCACGTTATATTTTAAAGGTAGTAATAACATTTATCCTTTGCTTTTTTTTTTTTCACCCAAAATATTCTGGAGGTTGTTCCAGAGTAGTAAATGTAGCATGTCGTAGGTGTTTTATTTATTCTTAAAAATCACCTCTACTGAGGTCATTTGTGCAACGCGAAATGTGCAGTGTGATTTGTCGCAGCTTGGTTCAGAATAGACCCGCCGGAAGCCACGCAGCATCCACCGGCAGGCGGGTGGACGAGCTCGCCGGAGCCCCGGCATCCGCCGCGCTGACTCGCGGGAGGCCAGTCGTCCAAAAGCAGGGTGACTCTCAAAAACGTCAAGCTGAGCAACGGCAGCCAGGCACGAAGCCGGACAGGTCGAAAGGAGCCACGCGCGGCGGGGCCCTTCGCGTCTCTGCTCGTGAGGGGTGAGAGACGGAGCGTCACGGATCCGTGCGGAGACCTGCGTGATTCTGCTTTTATAAAAAGTCCAGAGTGAGCAAATCGATGGAGACAGCAGGTAGATTAATGATTAGCAGGGCTGGGGAGTGGGGAGCGAGCGCCGGGGGCAGGAGGCTTGGTTTTGGGGGAGGAAAATGTTCTGGAACGAGACGGCGGTGAAGGTTGCACAATTCTGTGAGCGCGCTGAAGTCGTTGGCTCGTCCGCTTCGAACGGGCGCACTGTGCCGGAAATCACCGGATTGCGCGCGGTGAGTGTGCGAATTGTGCGGTGTGTGGATCACGTCTCAGTGAACCTGTTGCAGATGTTAGCGGGATCTTTGCAAGGTACACCCAAGACATTCACCCTTTTTAAGTGTATAATTTCATGAGTGTTATCGAATATATGCGCCTCACCTGTGTGGCAACCAAAATCAAGGCACGGGACGTTCTCAGCAGCCCAGACTGTCCCCTCTGTCTGGTCCCTGGCAGCCACCAATCTGCCTTCTGGCTCCGGACTTTTCCCTTTTCCAGATGTCGTAGAAATGGAATCATATTCTGTGTGGCCTTTTCTGTCTGGTGTTTTTGTTTTTGTGTTTTTTGTTTTTCACTTAGGGTACTGCTTGTGATGTTCACCCACGTGGTGGCATTTATTGGTCCCTGGCTCCTTGTTGTTGCTGAGAGGCATTATCTGCTGATGGGTGTCCAGGTGGTTTCCATACATCATCGCCTTAAAAACATGTTTGTTATCAGTGGACATTCAGGCAAGTCGTGCTCCTAAAGGCTTCTCAGCCTGTGCACAGGCTGCGTCCCCCGCCAGCCACTCCCTGCCCATTTTCTTTTCCTGGCAAAGCCCGGCTCATTTTTCAATAGCCAGCTCTGCTGTTGCCTCCTCCAGGCAGCTTTCCCGGCTGCCAAGGAATGGGCTTGAAGGGTCTGCTTGGATGGGAGGGAGTGGCGTCCAACAAGGGCTCACCTTGGCACTCTTTCCCAACTTTGTGTTCCAGAGCCGTGATCTTTGACCTTGGGTGGGGGGCGTGGGGACAGAATCACAGAATCAGCTATGCTGGGCGAAAGGCCGTGAGCTGAGTCGCCAGAGCTCTTATCTAATCAGCTGCCTGGTCCAGACGCCTCTGGCCTGGTGTGGCTAAGGAAGCTGTCCCGCCGACCCACAGCGGGGCAAAGTCTGTCTCTGACCCGGGGTGGGGGTGGGGCAGGGGAGGAAGGGTCACTTTATGTCAGGTGACCTCAAGGCTGGCCCTCCAGACGCCCCAGGACCTGCCAGACCTTGTTCTAAGCACAGCAGCGCACGAGGTGGACGCTGTCCTTGTGCCCATTGCAGAGATGAGAAAACCGAGACTCGGGGGTTCAGTGACTCAGCCCACGGTCACCGGTCGGAAGGGACAGAGCTGAGTCAACGGGCTGGGCCCCGGGGCCCCACAGCCTCTTCTGTGAGAGAGAGAGAGGGGCGGGCATGAGGCCGGGTCCCGTGACTCCCGGGTCTGGCCTCGGTTCATCCTGGAGCCGGGTGAGCAGCCAGGGCGTGAGGAAGGCGCAGGTGGCCCTGGGGTCCTGAGGCTTCTCCCGGACTTGCTGCCTCTGCTGGGCGACGCGGCCGGGGCGGGGAGGCAGCGGCACGGACTGGGTCTGTTTGTGTTTTAAAACCAGCTTCACTGGGGTGTACCTGATGTGCAAAAACCCGCATGTGTTCATGTGTTTAATGCAACAACTGGATGGGCTGGACACGTGCGTGCACCCGGGAACACGTCACCTGGACCTGGGTGCTGTGGTACCCGTCACTGCCAAGGTCCCTCTGCCCCCTGTGGTGGGGCGAGAACTTGGGGCTCGTGCCCGCTCTCCCGACAGATGCGTTCTTCAGGGACCGAGGTGTGGCGCTGTGTTTTCTGCTGGAGGGTGGCGGTCGCCGGGTCAGGGCTCTGTGTTTTCACCAGCCGGTCCAGACCCTGTTGTTTATCTGTCACCCTCTTCCTGAGCCATCAGGCCCCCGGGCGGGTCCTTTCCGGGAGGTTGGGGCCTTAGATTGGATTCAGAGCCCCACCTGGTGCCGGACCTCCTGTTACCAAGGGTGTCCCAGACTCAGTTTACCCAGGAGGGCTGAGTCCTGGGCCCTGAGCAGGGCAGGGAGGGAAGGGGCCTGTGGGTTTCCGTCCTATGTGCCGGCTCTGGGCCGGGCTGCGTGGACAGAGCGAGGCTGGGCTGGAGGCAGCGGGGCCGGGGGGAGCTCGGAGGGGCCGGGCCCGTCCTGGGAGACACGGTGTGTCGTCCTTCTCGAAAGCCCTCCCAGGGCAGACGGGGTCGTGCCCGGTGCTCAGGTGGGGCTGACGTCAGCAAGGGGGGCCGGGCCGCGCAGCGCAACCGGAAGGGAAAGGATGGGGCTCGGCCCCCCGGTGACTCTGAAGTCCCCGTCCCTGGAGCTGTGTTGGGTCTGAGCGCCGGGGAGCGGGCTGAGGGGCGACGGGAGAGGTTCTTCCATTCCCTCACTCATCAAAGTGGCCCCCACGCACCGGTGTCCGGGCGCCGCCCTCGCGTGCTCTGCGTGGGGGAGGCCGCTCTGATTGCAGGCCCTCTCAGGTCCTGGTTAGTGTGGCCGAGGGCACAGAGTGTGTCGGGAGGTGCTGGGTGCTGCAGACGGGGAAGCCAGGGAAGCCTCTCGGAGGTGGCATCAGGGAGGGCCGTGCTGGCCAGGCAGGGGAAGGGACCGATCTATGGTTAGCAGGATCCCCAGCAGGGCAGGGCTGCCCCAGGTGGAGGCCTGGAGGCCAGGTGGAGGTGAGATCCACCCAGGCTGTGAGCCGGGAGGAGGTGGAGCTGGCACCTGCGGGCCGTGGGCAGAGCTGCTCTGCCTCTGGCTCACATGCCGCCTTCTCCAGGAAGCCTTCCCGGGCCCCTCTGTGCCCTCAAACTACTCTTCCAATCTCTCTTCAGCCTCAGTTTCCTAATCTGTAACTGTGGATAGTGACAGCAGCTGTCTCCCAGGGCCGTGGTGCCGGTGGGGGTGAGGGGTTGGTGAGGGCAGCGCTGGGCACAGCCAGGTGGCGGCTGCAGCTGCTGTTGGCATCGTCCTTATTTGTCACCTGGGTTTGTACTTACGGATGCCCAGGTATGAGATCATCCCGTGGTGCTCAGAGCTGTGGGAGGATGTGTCTGCCAACAAACGGTCGTGACACGTAAAGGCAAGTCTCTGCCCTCCTGGTTTTTCTGAGAAAACTCTGAAATCCAGCTTTTATATGAAGTCTCCCAGTTTGTAATCATTGGCAATGAATTCAACTTTCTTTACTTAAATGCCACTGAGGTCCAACTAGACACAGCTGTGGCTATGGTGTCACTAGGCCCATTGTACAGATGGGGAAACTGAGGTTCAGAGGGACCAACTTGCCCCAGTGGCCCCAGTGGTGCGAGATCCAGGTTCTCTGCATGTCGGTTCTGGCTGTTCGGGGACAGTGGGGGCAGCTGTCCTTGTCCTGGAAGGCCGTGTTCGAAAGAAGGTGGGAGGTGACGCAGCTGCCTGGCTTTGGACATTGGACACCTACATGACGGGCTGGATCGCCCTGCCCCACCTGGCTCTGAGGGTGCGGGAACCGAGGGGCTGGAGGTGCAGCTGGCCCAGGCCGGGGTGGGGACTGGGTGGGTTGGGGGGTCCTCCCTGCCACACCGGGACGGGGAACTGCAGACCCGGATGAGCAGGGCTGGGATTACAGGCCCAGTGGACTTCAGACCTGTTTGCTTCAGCCTTTTAAGAAAATTAAGTCTTTGCCAAGCTTTATAGATTAGGAGATTTCCTGTAAGTTTCCGTATTTCTGGTTTTCACAGCAAATGCCTCCGCTCTCCTCTCCTGACGTGCTAGCTCCGGCCTCCTTGCCAGCCGCAGACTCCCTTTAAGCCCCTCGCTGCCTCGGGGCCTTTGCACCGTGCTGCTTCCCTGTGGAGCAGCCCTCTGCCAGCTCGCATGCTCCCTCCTTCACTGCCTTCGGTGTGGGTTCCCGTTTGTGGTGTTGACGCTTCCCTCACCTGGTGACTGCCTCATACTCAGCCCTCCTCCTCCTCCTCCCCCTCCCCCTCCCCCTCCTTCTCCTCCTCCTCCCCCTCCCCGTCCTCCTGGCTTTGTGTTCTCCCTAATCGCTGGGCACCGCCTGACTTCCCGCAGGACAGCAAAGCGCCACACAGTGGGGTGGGTCCGTCTCCTTCACGCTCTGTCCCGGGCTCCTAGATCAGGGCTGGTCCGTGGCAGGTGCCCAGCATGTGCTTGTCGAATGAATGAATGACCCACGTGGCCACCCCGAGCCCGTGCGCTGCCGCAGAGCCACAGCGGCCCCCACACACAGCGCGGCCTGTGGGTGGCAGCGGCCGGTTGGTGTTGACTGTGGCCGTGAAGACGCGTTTGAGAAATCACATCACGCGTGTGCCGCCCCTTCCACTCCGTGCGCTGCAGGGCCGCCGCCTGCGCGCCCAGGGCCTGCCCCGCCTCCCGTCCCCAGGGCCCCTCCCGAGGAGCCCGGCTGTTCTGGCCGCGCGGTGGGGGGAGTGGTGCGGGAGCTGGGCGTCCTCACGGCGCGGTCTCCCCCGCAGAATGTGCGCATCGACCCCAGCAGCCTGTCCTTCAGCATGTGGAAGGAGATCCCCGTCCCCTTCTACCTGTCCGTCTACTTCTTCAACGTGCTCAACCCCGACGACGTCCTGAACGGGGAGAAGCCGCAGGTGGAGGAGCGCGGGCCCTACGTGTACAGGTGAGGCCGGGCGCGGGCTGGGGCTGCTGGGCCAAGCCCCGGAGATTGTTGCGGAGCGGGTGGGCACAGAAGAGGGGAGTGACCGAGCCAGGGCAGTTCTTCCTGGAGCCGCGTGGCACCAGCGACATGGGTCTGGGTGGAGGGGGTGTGTGTGTGAGTGTGAGAGGGAGACACACGCACGCACACACGCACACACATGCACGCACACGCACCCCACCAGCAGCAGGGACCACACCCTGTCGGCGTGGATGGCCGGGAGGCCTCGCGCGGGCAAGGACGGCCGTCCGTGGAACGTGCTGGCTGCCTGCCCGGGGTGGTACCCTGACTCTGGCCTTGGACGCGCTCACGCATGGGGCCTGCTGACCCGGGGACGTAGCTTGCGGCGTCTCCCCACTCTGCAGAGGGGCATATTGAGGCTCAGAGGGGCTGAGGCCCTTCCCCTGGGCCACAGCCAGGTACAGAGCAAGGCAAGAGACAGTAAGGACCGCAGCAACAGTGACAGCAGCTGGTGTCGACCTAGAGCTCTCCATGCCGCGGGCGGCTGTTTTACTTGCTTCACGTGTATTAACTCAGTTCATCCTCACAACAGCCCTGCGAAGTAGGTCTTGTTATTGCTCCCGTTGTACAGATGGGAAAACTGAGGCACAGGCAGAGTGACGCAGACAGGATTCCAGCACGTTCCTAACCAATGCTGGTGGTGTCACCCTGGCTTGGTGAGGGACGGCTGGGCGGAGGGACTTGGGGTGCTTTCTGGAGGTGACCGGGGTGAGCCTTGCAGAGGCAGGGGGTAGACGGTGGCACCACATCCTGCAGGGGGCGGACGGCGGGCGGGACGGGCTTGGGGCCAGGCTGGAGGTGCGCATGGACACCCCGGGCCCCTGGCTCTTGGGCAGGGGCCGCAGGCCAGTTGCGGGCAGCGTCCCCGCAGAGCTGACCCCCCGGCGTCCCCCGCAGGGAGTTCAGGCACAAGGACAACATCACCTTCAACGACAACGACACAGTGTCCTTCCTGGAGCACCGCTCCTACCAGTTCCAGCCCGACAAGTCCCATGGCTCGGAGAGTGACTACGTCGTCATTCCCAACATCTTGGTCTTGGTGAGGCTGCCCCGGGGCCCGCACCGCCTCGTGCCCTGCCCTCGTCCCCCGGGGGAGAAGGGGGGTCCGTCTCTCTTTCTGCCTGTCCCCTGGGCAAGGGCAGTCCCCGGGGGCACTCCCGGCCCTGCGCCGTCTCTGCCGCCCCAGCTCCCGGGCGGGTCCACCTGTCTGGGTCTGGATGCACCGGCCAGAATAATGTCCTTTCCTTTCCAACCCATGACTCTGGAATCTGCAAAAGCAGGTGCTGGGCTGTGGGCTGCGGGGTGCGGGGAGGTGTGGGCAAGGCCTCCGTCCTGGGCTTCGCTGAGTGCTCGCTGTGTGTGCTGGTCCCCAAGGGCACCCACCCCTGGCCCGCCGGCTCGCTGGGAGGACTTGCAGGGCTCACCGTATAATTACACTCGCGGCCGAGCCTTGTTATAGCAGAGGGGTCCAAAGCACCATCGGCAAAGGGAACAGGTGCCCGGGGTGGTCTGGGGGAGACCAGGCTCAGGCTTCTGGAGTCCCCTCCCAGTCGAGTCACATAGGACACGCTTAATTCCCCCGACAACGAGTTGTGACAGCCCATGTGAAGTGTCATTTACCAGGGAAGCCCGTTAGAGACTCAATACTCAGGGCTTTCGCTGGGGACCGGTCACATGAGCACCCTCTGCCTGGCACTTGCCAAAATCCCAGACGGCCAATAGGAAAGCCAGCGTCCAGCATAAACCACACTGTTTGTACCAACAGCCCGGCACCTGTCACCAGGAAATGAAGAGAACCCTCCCGAAACCCAAGGTTCCAGCCACCAGCACAGGGCCAGGCGTGCAGGCAGCCGTCCCGGGGCCGGTGGTGAATAGCGCAGGCTCGAGGCCTCAGTGGGTCCTTGAAGGGGCCTGAGCAGCTGCTGGCCCGCTGTGGAGCAGGAGCAGCCGCAGACGGTGACGTCAGCGGCGGGCGTGGCCATGCTGCAGCGGGTGCTGCCATGGGACCTGCATGCAATGTCCATGTTTCTTGGCATAGTCTTTGCATTTTTTCTAACCTTTTGAAATGATAAAAAGTATTCTTAGCTCATAGACTGAAACAGGCGGTGGGCTGCCTGGCTTTGGCCCTCGGGCCAGAGTTTGCTGACCGGGGTGTAGACGATCTTTACAAGGATACCCCAGACCCTCAGGGATACCCCTGAGATTCCTCCTCGGGGGAGGAATATGAAGAGGCGGGACGGGGGCTGGGAAGGGACTTGTATTTTATGTGGTTTTGTGATTTTTTTTTAAAACCATGTGTTTATTACCTTTAAAAAATTATTAGAGAGTGAAGAGGATGGTGGTAAATTTCTATGGCACCAGATCGCTACGGTTCATTTCAGGAAATACTAGTTGTTCACTTTTCTCGGTATGGAGATTGACTTTTGGATGAGGAGCCTTTAAAAAGATAAACCAAGAGTCAAGACAGTATCTCCAGAAAAAGTCAAAACTTAAATAACCCAGTCACGCATATTCTAAGCCCCTGGAGGCTGAGTAGAGCAGATGTGTGGCTCTCAGTATCAGGTAGGAAGCTGGGAGTAAGGAAGTGGAACACAGTCCCCCGTTAAGACTCTCCTTTCGTTACAAGAGAAATAAGATGTGCTCCAAACTGCCTTAGGCAAAAAGGGAATTTACGGGCCTGTGTTGCAGAAAGTGTAGGTTTCAGGTGTGGCTTGATCCAGGTGCAAGCTGGGTTGTCCAGATGTGTGTGGGCTCCAAGAGGGGAGGTGCTCTCAAGAGCACATGTGGTCCTGGTACCAAAGGATCAGAGAATGTTCTAGATGCCACTCCAGGGGCTCTCCTGGGCCTGAGCATCTCCTGACATGGACTCTTTGCCTTGAGGCTTGGCTGAAGTCAGGGGAGGAAGGACCAGCCACGCCACCCCTGACCTGTGGTGTCCCTCCGCTCTGCAGAGTGCTGCGATGATGATGGAGAACAGACCCATGAGCCTGAAGCTGATCATGACCGTGGCCTTCAGCACTCTCGGCCAACGCGCCTTCGTGAACCGCACCGTCGCCGAGATCATGTGGGGCTACGACGACCCCCTGGTGAACCTCATCAATAAGTACTTGCCAGGCATGTTGCCCTTCAAGGGCAAGTTCGGGTTATTTGCTGAGGTAAGTGTGGCCTGGCGAGAAGCCACACATTCGGGGCCCGTGTCTCACTCTTCTCTAACACAGCCCAGGAAGCAGACGCCAGCTCCTGGGCAGCTGGCTGGGCACCCCGGGGCTGTGGGTTGTGAGTGGCAGAGAACTTCACTCAAACTGGCTTAAGCAAAATAGGGAATTTGGGAGCTCATGAAACTGAAAACACTAGGGTTGGATTCAGGTGCAGCTTGATCCAGCATCAAATGATGTGTTTGGGGCTTACCTTAGAAAATTGGAGGCTTTGCTGTAAGAAGAGGATGGCTGCTGGGGGACACGGACCATGGCATTGCCCTGAGCTGCCTACTTTTTCTTAATCTTCACCACTGGTAGGGTCCTGAGCCAAGAGCTGGTCCATGTAGGGTCTGACCCCCGACCTCTTGCCCCTGACCTTGGCTCAGTGCAGGTTTCAATGAGCCCTCTGGGTTGCTCTAGCCTCGCCCCTTCTCTCTGGGCTCTGTTGACCTGGTGTAGAGTGTCGGTGGGGTGGTGGGGAATCGTGATTGTGTACCTGCACGCGACAGACACTGAATACATTTCTGTCCAGGATGACGGGTTCTGGTCGTGCGGGTAAATTGGCAAGTTTGGGGTAAACGACATGATTCTGTAAAAGCATCTTGTAGATTCTGAAGTGCTTTGCAAATGACAGTCCGTACAGAGTCACTAGCATGGTTATAGTCTATGTTTGACCACACATAACCAAAACCTCAGAAGAACAGTCCAGCAGGAGGCTGTTCACTGTTGGTGCGGTGGCTTCATGGTCTTAATTGATCTATCAGTAGGAGCCTTCTGCTCTTCTGCTCTGCCCTCCGTAGGGTGTGGTTTCCAAGATAACCTCATGGCCCAGGACAGCTGCTAGAGCGTCTGCTATCACGTTCACTTTCCAGGCAGCACAGCAGGAAGGAAGAAGTAGTGGAAGATTGGGGGGCAAGTGGAGGAGTTGAGGATGAAACAGCACGTCCCAGCTGCCTCCCTCTCAGGAAGGGAGAAAACCAATTTCCATTTGCTTTGCATTGGCCAGAACTGGGTCACGCGGCCGCCCCTGGCTGCAGGAAAAGCTGGGAATGTGGCCTTTTGGGTGGGCGTGCTGATGCCCCCAGAGAGCTTCGGGTTTAGTTACGGAAGAGAAAGGAGACTGTGGAATTTTGGTAGTAACTGTTAATAGCAGTGTCTGGTGTACTTTGGCTATTGTGATTACGATTTAAGGCTGCTACTGGGTGAGCATTTATTAATAAGACCAGTAATAGGCCAGGTATGGTGGCGCAGGCCACCTCGCACTTTGGGAGGCCAAAGCAAGAGGATCGCTTGAGCCCCCAGGAGTTTGAGGCTGCAGCGAGCTATGATGATGCCACTGTATTCTAGCCCAGGTGACACAGTGAGACTTTATCTCAAAAAAAAAAAAAAATCAATAATAGTCCGGGTGCAACAGCTCATACCTGTAATCCCAGTGCTTTGGGAGGCCGAGCTGGGAGGATCCCATGAGCCCAGGAGGTCCGGGCTGCAGCGAGCTATGACAGTGCCACTGCACTCCAGCCTGGGCGACAGTCAGCCCGTCTCTTAAAACAATAATAATAATAATAATAATATAGAGTGGCACTCTGAGCTCTTACTGTGTCCAGGGTGCTGTGCTCAGCCCTACACCTCCAAGTCCTGCCCTGCAGCGGCTCCTGTCCTTGTGCGCTTTCGCGTTTGTTCTGGATTCCAGACCTGCCTCTAGGAAATGCCCTTGGCGCGCCAAGGCCTGGGCCCTGCTGTCTGGAAATGTTCCACAACCCTTGGGTCCCAGACGGGTTAGGTTAGGCCGGGTGATGCGGCTGTGACAAGCAGCCCCCCATCTCAGAACAGTGACGATTCCTTTCTTCCTTGCCCCCCACATCCAGCGTGAGCGACGGGGGCCCTCACTCGGCGGGGTCGGGCAGGGACCCGGGCTGAGGGGAGCTGTGTCTTGGCACACTGCCGCGGCCCGTTGGCAGCAGCAGGGAGCCTGGGGACAGGCATGTGCACTGTCCTTAAACGTCCATCCCAAGTGACAGGTCACTTCTTCTCTTCCAGTGATCCAATGGCTCACCTGGCCGTGCTTTGAGTTGGGGCGGGGTGGGCGTGATCCTGCCAGACCCTCCTGGAGTCAGGAAGGGGGTGGGAGGCCACAGCCCACGGTATCCAGGGGGGTGCCCGTCCTAGCGAGCCCCCAGCTCTCCTCCTCGTGACCCCCAGATGCCAGGGGTGTGGCAGTGAACCGCAGGATGGCCTCATCCTCCTGGGAGGGGGACAGGGCACAGACCGGAACTGAAGGGGTGGCTTGGTGGCCTGCCTGCGTCCTTCTCCCCGTCCGGAGGCTCATTAAAGACGCTATTCCCTGCCGTGTCCGCAGCTCAACAACTCCGACTCCGGGCTCTTCACCGTGTTCACGGGGGTCAAAAACTTCAGCAGGATCCACCTCGTGGACAAGTGGAACGGACTCAGCAAGGTGGGGGCGCGAGGCAGGCCCCCTGCCGCCGGGGCACGGGAGGGCAGGAGGGCGGGAGGCATCTGTCGTGAGGAGGGGGTTGGGAGGACCCCTGGGAGTTGGGGTGTCTCCTGTGGTTAAGGCTCCGCCAGCTGGAGGGCCGGGCGGGGACTGGCGACTCCTTCTCGAGTGCCTGGCGTCTGCCAGGAACTGAGCTCTTTAATTCCTTTGATTCTTTTTTTGCGCAAAAATGTTTTCAAAATCCTGCTCTGGGAACACAGGAAGACATGCACATTAAAAACCAAAACAACAGAGAGACACACAAAGGGCCCCTTCTGCCGCCTCTGCTGCCCGCCCTCAGCCCTGGCCGTCGGGGAAGCCCGCAGTCTCCGGGTCGGGATGTGTTTATTCTTCCCGTCCGTTGCGATCCGTCTGCACGCCTGTGTGCACGCAGACAGCTACGGGGTTTTTTTTCCTTCTTTGAACATAATGAAATCATCTTACGTGCATTGTTTTGCAACTTGCCTTTTTCACCTTCGTGGCCTTTTCCCAACATTTGTGAAAATGATTGTGTCATGCTGTGCCTTTCAACCTCTAAACCTCGCCGTGGGCATCGCTGCAGAGACGCCGGGGGCGGGAGGTCTCCCCACCAGGCGCAATAAGTCACAAGTGTTCTTAGCGGACGCTATTCATGTTCTCTGTGGCTTGTATGTTTCCGTATAACGCACATGTGCACAGGACTTCCAAAATTCTAATCATGCAGAGGGTCCGAGAGTGGAGGTCTCAGTCCGCAGAAGCAGCTGTTCTGATCGGTTCTGTTTTGAGGTCTCCCAGGGCAGCTGCCATTACGATTTTAAGTCATTTACCTCTGTGCCATTTCCTGGCTTCACCTATTTTTAGAAGGTGTCTTTTTTTTTGAGACAGGGCCTTGCTCTGTCACCCAGGCTGGAGTGCAGTGGCGTCAGCCTAGCTCACTGCATCCTCAAACTCCTGGGCTCAAGCGATCCTCCTGCCTCAGCCTCCCGAGTAGCTGGGACTGCAGGCCACACCACCACGCCCAGCTGATTTTCCTACTTTTTGTAGAGACGGGTCTCACCCTTGCTCAGGCTGAGGACATGTCTCTTGACTTCCACTGTGAGGAGTGAGGATGGCAGACACGCCCCTCCCTCTCTCCTGGTCACTGTGCTTCTTCTCCATGCAGCCTGGAGATGTGAGCAATAGGCCCATTTTACAGATGGAGGAACTGAGTCCCTAGCCGAGTTACACGTGCAGGGTCCACAGTCAGGGAACGGGAGGCTGCAGTGGGTGCTCCGTCTGTCTGTCTGTCTACACAGCCCACCGTGCCGGCATTAGGAATTGAGTGGCCATGTCTACACCAGGGCAAGTTAGGTGTGCAGCCCCCGAGAGCGCTTACGAAGGGGACTCGGCTGTCCTGAGTGGTCGGGTCTGAATGCTTCCCCAGGTCGACTTCTGGCACTCTGACCAGTGCAACATGATCAACGGGACGTCCGGGCAGATGTGGGCGCCGTTCATGACTCCCGAGTCCTCGCTGGAGTTCTACAGCCCCGAGGCCTGCCGGTAACGCTCTGGGCCCCCCGGGAGGCTGCTTCCCCGGTGGCTCGTGGCTGCATCAAGTGGCTTTTGGTGTCCACTTGGGAGTGTTCTGACTCCTTGTGTCTTTAACTCCTCCGCCCCCGGAGCCGTCGTGAGTTCTCTCTGGCTGCACCTGGAGGAGCCACACTGCGACTCCGACCGCGGCTGCTGGCCGGGGTCGGGGCCCGGTGGCCCTGGTCAGGGGCGAGGGGAGCCGGACACGGTTGAGGTCGCAGGGGGCTGCAACACGCAGGCAAGAGGGGGGTTCCCTCTGGCAGAAAGATGACCTGAAAAAGAAGAAAAGCCCCAGAGTCACCGCTTGGGTGCTGGGACGTCCGCTGACCCTGCTCGGCCCCGTGGGGCTGAGCGTGGTGGCCTGGGGGCCCCGCTTGGGGCCAGGCGCGTCCGTGGGCCCTGGCAGGCGGGTGGGAGAGACACCGGCTCCTAGAACCCTTCTGTGGCCGTTGCCGGGGCCTCTGCTCCACTCCCGTTCCTCTGGAAAAGTCATTAACGTGAACCCTGACTTCGCCGCCTGTGTCTCTCCGAGACAATGTGCCCTTTGTGCCCAGATACTCGAGTGGGTGTTTTCGAAAAACAAGGACGTTTTCCTGCAGAACCACAATACTGTTTTCAAAACAAGGAAATCTGACACCGACATAATACCATTGTCTAAGCTGGCACTTTCCAATAAAAATATTAATGCAGGTCACATGTGCGACTTTAACTTTTCCAATAGCCCCATGATATAAAAAGGAACAAGAAATTGGTGGAATTATTTTTAACGCTATATTTTATTTGACCCGGTATTTCTAAAATACCATCATTTTTAATAATATTGAAGAGATTTTTAAAAATGCAGGCAGCAAGCCTTAGCGATCTGGAGTGTGCGTTACACCTACGGCACGTCCCGACTGGGGTTCCCCATTTCAAGGGTGGGGCAGCTGCGGGTGATGAGTGACTGCCGGGGACAGAGTGGGTGGCGCAGTGGAGAAGTGCCTTTGAGAAAGCACGGCAGGATGAACAATGGACAGAGGGTGTGGGGGACAGTGCTGCCACCGCGGAGGGGACAGCTAAGATCTGATTGAAGAACTAGAATTTGGTGGGTGGAGATTAAGGGAAGGACACTCCCTGCAGGCGGAGCAGCAGATGCAAAGGCCCTGGGGCAGGAAGGAGCTGTGGGGAGTGGTAAGGACGGGCGGGCGAGCAGAGGGTGGGCAGGGGCCAGAGACCCCGTAGAAGCCCGTATGCAAGATGACGAGTCCTGATTGCAAGTTAGACTGTCGGGTTTCAGCGGGGGCGGGAGGTATCCTGTTCTTGTTTTAAAGCTTCCCCTGACCATGGGGAATAAACTGGCATTGCGTGGGGAGGCAGCCGTGGGGCAGGGTGGCTAGTGAGGAGGCCGCTGCAGTTCCCGCGACCCAGGAGGTGGCCGCGTGGGTTGGGGGACGTGGGTGGCCTGGCTGCAGCCTCACGGGCCGGGTGTCCTCTCTTTTTTTTGAGACAGAGTCTCACTCTGCTGCCTGGGCTAGAGTCAGTGCCGTGGTGTCAGCCTAGCTCACAGCAACCTCAAATTCCTGGGCTCAAGCAATCCTCCTGCCTCAGCCTCCCGAGTAGCTGGGACTACAGGCATGTGCCACCATGCCCGGCTAATTTTTTTCTATATATCTTTAGTTGGCCAATTAATTTCTTTCTATTTTTAGTAGAGACGGGGTCTTGCTCTTGCTCAGGCTGGTTTCAAACTCCTGACCTTGAGCAATCCACCCGCCTCGGCCTCCCAGAGTGCTAGGATTACAGGCGTGAGCCGCTGCGCCCGGCCCTGGGTGTCCTCTCTTACCTCCTCTGTCCCCGCAGGTCCATGAAGCTCATCTACAAGGAGCCGGGGGTATACCAGGGCATCCCCACCTACCGCTTCGTGGCCCCCAAAACCCTGTTTGCCAACGGGACTGACTACCCGCCCAACGAAGGCTTCTGCCCGTGCATGGAGTCCGGCATCCAGAACGTGAGCACCTGCAGGTTCAGTACGTGCCGCCCCCGGGGACGGGGGGTGGCGAGGGGTCTGTCTGCCCCACACCTACGACCTCTGACCTCCGCACTCTCAGTCCTCCCACTGGGCTGGAGATGACACCCTTTGGGCGGCAGAAAGGTGCCATGGGAGAGAGAAAGTGCCGCCTGTGTTAGAGCGAGGCAGGCTCGTCACCTGGCAGTCCCGCAGCTCAGCACGCGCGGGTCCCCCTGGGCTGAGACCAAGGAAGCTGCGTCCTCTCTGGGGGCTCTTGTGGAGAGTCGGGGTCTCTGCCTTTTCCTGCGCCCCTCGGCTCCCGGCCCTTCCTCCACCTTCAAGGCGGGCAGCGCACCCTCCCCCCACCCTCTCTCTGTCCCCCTTCCTATTTTAAGGGGCCCCCTGGGTGACCCCGGACAACCCATCTTACAGGTGGCTGAAGAGCCACCTTTATTCCCCTTCATCCTGTTACCTAACTTGGCCGGAGGCTCCGGGGATTAGGGTGCGGACGTCCTTGGGTCGGGGCGTTCATCTGTCCTCCCACGCTGAGATTTGTAACTCACCGGCGAGGCTTGGTGGGAAGGGCCCTCGCCCCATCCCGGGGTGTGAAGAAGTCGGTGACAGCGTGTGTTACGTACAGCCCGCTCGTTCAGTGCAGTGTGATTATTGGTGCTGGCGTAATGTCCTCTGGCATCTTTGGTGCCAGTCCCTGAAACACCCCTGCCTCGGTTGCTCAATTCGGACCCTCCGGTGTCCTCCCCCAGCCTGCCCTGGCTCGTGGCCCAGGCCATCGCAGGGTCTCACTGGTGTCCAGGCCATTCCGGTTCTTCCCTGTCCTATGAACCATCCCCAGACCATGCGGTGTGGCCACCACTGGCCTTCTGTGGCTGTGTCAGTTGAAATTGGTTTCAACAAAATCAAACTAAGAAGGCAGTTCCTTTGTCGCACTGGCCACGTTTCAAATACTCATCCGCTGCCTGTGTCCAGCGGCTGCCGTCGTGGACGGCAGGTAGACAGTGTTTGCATCCTCGTAGGAAGTTCTGCAGGAGCACTGCTCCTGACAGCCGCCAGGGAAGGGATGTCTGTCTTTCAACAATGCAGACTGTCACCCGCTCTTTGCTTAAGATATCCAGCAGCTCCCTCTGCGTTTATAGAGAAGCCCAAATTCCTCACTGTGGCCGGGGCCTCTGCAGGGTCTGGTCCCGCTGGCCTCTCTGATGTTTCTTTCCACGCTGCTCCCACTCATTATTCTTCAGCTCCGTTGCCTTCTCCCTGTCTCTAGACTATATCAAGTTCAGTCCCACCCCAGGGCCTTTGCACGGGCTGTTCCCCCTGCATGGAGAGCTCCTTCTCTGGATCTCCATGTGGGTCATTCCCTCACCGTCTTTGGGTCTGACTGTGTCTTGCCTTTTGGGGTCTCTGGTCGAAGCCGTGTCTTGCAGCTGGAGACGGTGATCCTGGAGGATTAGTCTGGGGCTGGGAGGGAGGACTGTCAACAAGTTGGGTGATCTCCCCAATTTCAGGCACAACAGGGCACGTGGAGGGCAAAGGTTTGGGGCTGGGGCCTGTGATGCCCAGCTCTGTCTCCTCGCTGTGGCCAGCCAGGCATCGTCCCCTAGCCGTGCCACTCCTTCTGCACCGGCATCTGTGGGAATTTCCGCCTGTAAGGAGGAGGGTGTTGGATCACGTGATAGGAGGTGTGTTACAACAAGAGTGTGGCAAGTGGCAGATGCTAGACTAGACTCCACTTGATTTGGGCCAAAAGGGCACTTCTTGGTTTGTTTAACTAAAAATTCTAGGGCAGATCCGTGTATCAGGCACGGGTCCAGAGCTTGGATGCTGTCCGGAAGCTGCCTTTCTCCAAGTCTTGGCTCGGAGTTCTGCCAGGCTGGCTTTGCTGCCAGCAGGCTCTCCCGCCTGGAGGCTCCCGGCTCACCTCCTCCCAGCTCTGAGCCCTGTGGAAAGGGGCCACCTGGGTCCTCCTCACTCCAGCAAAAGTCCCAGGGTTCTCTCTAATTGGTCTGCTTGGCATCCCACGCCCAGCTGTGGGCCAATCACTGCAGGCAAGGGTGGCATCATCCTGAGCATCACACGCTCAGCCGGGCTCCACGGGTGGGGTCCGCCCCACTCAAAACACATGGCTGAGAGTATGTGCTGATCCACGTGGAATTCCAGTGTAGACTAAATTGGGGTGTAAGTACCAGAAAAAAGATGGGGGAGACACAATATGCCTGTCGCCCCCGGAGGGCTTGGGACGAGGTGTGCCCTGCCTCCTCCTCTTAGCACATCAGCCAAATACATTTCAAAAGTACAAGGGAACGCAAAAACATTCATATAAACAAAGTATTTTCTTTTAAATAGAAATACACATATACACAGAGAAGTGTCCAAATGACACGCACAGTTTGAAACCTCTCCAGGTGAACACACCCACGTAGCCAGCTCCCAGGTCAAAAAACAGACCGCGAGGCTGTCCTTGTCCCACCCCTCCCTGTCCTGGCTTCCTCCCTGAGCTTGGCCTGTCTGGGGTCTTCGTGTGAATAGAGGGACGAAGTGTAGACTCCCTTTTTCCTGCTTTCCTGGCCTCTTCCACCCATTAGCCCGTGGCGCAGCCCGTCCCTGACGTCCTGGGTGGTCGGCCCTCATCATCCTCGTCGCTGCGTGGTCCTCCATCATGGCAGCCGGCCTTCCATTGCCCGCGGGCATCCGGGTCCCCGTTTTTTGATCTTTATCGTGGTGTTTGCTTGTGCCATTTGGTGCGCCTTGCCTGCATCCCTGTGGCGTGTTATCTGTGAAGAAAGGTGCCCACGCATTTGTCTTTCTGGGCCTTGAAAATTTCTTGAGCTCAGACAATTTCCTCACGTAAAACCTTGCTGCTGCGTGAGAGCCTCCACCTCGCCCAGTCGCGCCGATCCATTATCATCCGTGGCAATCCTGGGCAATTATGCCAGGTTAGATGCGCCACAAAGCAATAAATTAATTACCGCTTATTGCCCGGGCACGTCTCGCTCAGCATGTTTGGAGACAGAATCGGCAGAAACACGTGCCCACCTGCACGCAGGCTCTCCGCCGGGGCGCGGGCGGGCGCTGGCAGGTGGCTCCACCCACGGTGGGTTCTGCCTGGGCTTGGAGGCGGGACGGGGCTCATCTGAGATTCCCCAGGGGCCTGGCTTGGTGGCCGCCTCCTTTACTGAGGGTCCCCAGAGCGTCACCACCTGTGAAGATGGGGTCCCCGTGTTTGCCCTGTGGGTTTGCTTTCTCAGTTGAGACTGGAGAACGGGAGACAGGATTTTCCAAACTGTGGGGGGCATTGTCCCCGAGGGTGCTCAGTGACTTCCGAGGAAGTAAGAAAGAGCTCCTGTCTCCCGGTCTTTTCCGTCCCATCCAGGAGAAAGTCTCTGCTGGTGCTGACAGGGCTGGAAGACCTTTCTACCCTCGCCACTCTGTCTGGGTTTTTCTTTGTTTGTTTGTTTTTAGAAGAGAAAGAGCAGCAGGTCAAAGCCCTGCGCAGGTAGCAGCTCTAGTCGGAACTGACGACACTCGCTGGTTTCCGTCGCATTGATTCTAACATTTCCCTCCGAAACGTTTGCCCCAGGCGTTCCCCAGCCGGCGGTGCGGATGTGAAGCTCTCTCTTATTAAAATGCAGATGTTTCGGGAAGGCAGCGGCATTGGGCCACAGAAGCACCCTGGGCATGAGTGCGGGGGCGGGTGTCCGACCGTGGAGAATCCGGGGGGCTGCAGTGGGTGGCGTCCGCAGATGGTCAAGGGAAGGACGCTGGGAAAAGTGAAGCCGGACGGCCCTAAGATCCCGGCTGTTATTTCAAAGCGCTGCCTGGCTTTGCTAAGAGAAGCCTTAGAGAAGAACATTCCCATCATCCCAAAGGAGACCCCTCGCCGTTAAGCAGCCACTCCCCGCTCGCCATCCCGCAGCCCGGGCACGGTGGCCCGCGCTGTCCGTGGCTTCGCCTGCCTTGGGTCTCCGCGAGGTCCTGAGCGGCCTCGCCGTGCCCTGCGGCCCGTCGTCCAGAGGAGGAGTCGGGCTTTGCCTTGTTCGCTGGGTCGATGGCGAGGTTTGGCCTCACGTGTCTGTGTGTGAGTTTCTCACTTGGGGGCAAGTCTGTCCCCACTGACACACGCTGGCGTCCAGCCACGCACGGCTGCTGGGAGGGGAGCAAAGCAGGTGTCTCCTCCCCACTGTGGACACAGTCACCTGGCCACAGGTGTGCACACCTGAGCTCTCTGACGGTCACTTTGCTGGCTGCAGAGGACAGTCTGGGCTGCCTGGTGTGGTGCTGGAGACGCCCCTCCCCACACCTGAGTTCAAACCTGGCCTCAACTTACCCTTCTGTCTTCACCTCCGCGATTCCCCCTCGTGCCCTGCACTTCCCACCCGCTGGCAACTGCTCCATCGTTCCTCCACCTGGCCTCTGTCGGAGACCCTCTCCCCTTCCTGTTGTCTCTCACCCTCCTCCAGGGCAGAGCTCGTCCCCTGCCGTGTCCCGGTACCCAGGGCCTCTTTATACCACGAGGGAAGGGACTTTCCTGCCTGGTCACTGGAGTCTGTGTCCCGTCATCCTCACAGGGCCCTGTGCTCTGCAGCTCAGTCTCGCCGGCAGGGTGCCCCCCGCGCCCCGCTCAGTCCTGGCGCGAAGCGGGCGCCTGGATGTGCCCACCCGCGCCCTGCGTCTGACGCCCTTCTCTGCCCCCTGCCTTCCAGGTGCCCCCTTGTTTCTCTCCCACCCTCACTTCTACAACGCCGACCCGGTCCTGGCGGAAGCGGTGACGGGCCTGCACCCCAACCCGGAGGAGCATTCCTTGTTCCTGGACATCCACCCGGTGAGCCCCGCTGTCTGCCGCGGGGGTGGGCAGCTGGTGCGCATGCGGCCCCCTCCCCCCTCGAGGTGCTGCACCACACCAGGGCGGGGGTGGTGGGAAGGTTGGCTCTGGTAGCTTCTAGAACATCGAGCCATCTAAGGTCCCTACTTTACCCTGACTCCATAGTTCAAGAATTTTATTATCCCTTTATAAGGGGCTTGGTTCTATAAAAGGGCCATAAGGCAGTAAATTAATTAGCAATTATCAGCCGGTGCATCGCCTACAAATTAGCCAGAGGCAGCCGTCTGGCTGTGTCAAGATGCCATAAAGATCTTTAGGTCTCGGCCGGGCGCGGTGGCTCACGCCTGTAATCCTAGCACTCTGGGAGGCCAAGGCGGGTGGATAGCTCAAGGTCAGGAGTTTAAGACCAGCCTGAGCAAGAGCGAGACCCTGTCTCTACTATAAAATAGAAAGAAATTAATTGGACAACTAAAAATATATGTAAAAAATTAGCCGGGCATGGTGGCGCATGCCTGTAGTCCCAGCTACTTGGGAGGCTGAGGCAGAAGGATTGCTTGAGCCCAGGAGTTT